>CM076575.1:1688727123-1688989860 GCA_034641835.2 Pinus albicaulis | reverse complement strand
AGCCTAGCAGCCAGTTCCTTTTTATCTTCCTCCGCTTGTACCAATTCAGCATTCTGTACAGGATGCGAAACCGGTATGCGAGCCTGTTTCTTTGCAGCTGTGATATCCTTCTGCAACTTAGTTATAAGTGCCGCTTGTGTACCTTTCCCTCCTTCATCTGAGTTTTTGATTTGATCCTGGAGATCACGCACCTAATGTGCGTTGGCACGACAAGCAGTCTGTTCCGCAACAAAATATTCCCTCAGCTGGTTATATTTCTATTCCGTATTTTTTAACGCGAGGGTAATCTGCGATAGTTTGTCCTTCATCATGTCGCATATTGTTTGGAACAGGTCGTTCATGTCGTGGACCGGTACTTTCTTCATATCAATGGCCAATTCGAGCACCTTATAACTAGGAACATCAGAATTTCGGTCCAGGATGGCCTCCGCCATAGACAGTACCAGGCTTTCAATGTCTGCATTGATAGAGGCGGAGAGCCTGGTATGGTATTTTTCAACAAACTCCCCTAACTCAGCCTTGTATTTGTCTCGGACGGTTTTATTCGTCTGCTCCCTTTCGCTCGACTTGGATGAAGTGGGCTCGATGATGGCTTGTGTAACCTCTGTGTAATCAGAGGAGGCGACGCTGTCTCTCAGCATTTCTATCCCCGCCTTACCTTTATCGAATTCGCCAAATTTCGTGAAGGGTTCCAATAATTGCCCTTCTCCTATTACCTCTGCTTCACTTGTGGCCACCCTCTGCCTCTTGGGCGGTGGTGCTCCTCCGGAGGTGCCTGCCTCTTCTCCACCTGCGCCCCTGTTCACTTCCTCCTCTTCCCCTGTAGCAGATGAGTCTGTCTCCATCTGCGAAAACATGGGCCAAATTTCGAGGTTAGCCCTCCACTCCATAAATGGCCTCGGCTCATGTATGTAGGGCGTAGACCTGTTTCTTTTTCTTTTATTTGAGATGATCTCTCGTGGGTCATAAGCCCAGCTTGTCCCCAACCTCAGGTCCATGTTTTGTAGCATTTTTTCAGCAATTGGGAGGGCATATCTAGAGTTTACCACGAATGGGCCAATTTGGACAGGAAGCCTTAGGATGTAGCCTTTCTTAGCAGGGACAAAATGAAGCTGGTTGGCTTTGAGAGCTTGTCGGACGGAGAAAACTGGCAACCGGTATGGAGCAACTTCGGCTCCATAGACCCGAATTTCAGTGTAATCTTCTTCAAGGAACCAATCTCCGGTACACTGGTATTTCCCAGCCTGCAGCCAACGTTTCATCTCTGGGAAAACCCTAGGTGAAGGCATGTAGTGAATGATGGTGTAGGCGGTGGACATGAAAGTGTTCACAAAGTTTGCATAACCCTCTCCCCTAGGTAAATGACAGACGGAGCAATTCCAGTCGAAGACTGGTCTGGGTTGAGAATTCTCAGAATAGACTCTATCTAACCCCAAATGGGCGAACTTATCTGCATGCTGGAACAGGAAGAGGTAGAACACCATTGAGAAAAAACGAAACTTGCGGGCTTGTGCGAGCTCTTGGAATTGGGTTAGGATAGCTGAGGAGAGGAAACCCGGGATGTCCAACATAACCCCGTCCTATGACATGAGCCATAGAAAGCGAATGCATACCATAGAAGTGTCTTCCGGGCTCCCTATCCCCAAAAGGGCGGCAATGAGAGACAGAACAGGTCAAACCTCTTTGACGAACAGACTTAGTGAAAATGGCTCCGATGTAGGCAGGGTAGTTGCCTGGTCGATGGTTATGGAGGATATGAAGGCACAACGGGCTTCCTTTGACAGCTTATTGAACTGGGTTAGCAAGGTTTCATCTTTGAAACTGAAGTATGTGTCGCTGGGAGGGAACCGGAGGGCCTGTCTGATAACATCGGGAGAGAGGGAAAAGATCACATTCCCCTGAGGAGAAACGAAAGCGTCCCGATGCACATCATAGGCATCCCTGAGCCAGATGATAAAATCAATACAAGAATGGACCTGGGGGGTGACTTGGTGGTAGAAGCCAGACGCGATAACTCGGAAACGGTCTGCACTCTTGCAATGGCGGCCAAAAAGCAGGGGTTTGATACTGCGTATGTCAAAAGGATATTTTGGGTCGCAGATACCAGACTGCAAGTCATAGAGGGGTTCAAAACCAGGAGGGTTCCTAGACTCACGGACCTGGGGAGTTTCTGGCTCGTTCTTCTTGGGCGTTCCCCTTCCCATGGCTGTCATTTTAAGAATCCGAAAAAGAGAAAGGAAACAGAGGGAAAATAGAGAATGGAATACCTGGACAGAGGGTGACACTGCTCGGGAAAGCGACGTGGGGAACTCTGACAGTGATTGGGGTAGACCAGGCGCTCTTCCCTACTTGGTATTTGCCGTAGAAAGTAACCTGTGTCTTTTTACCAGAGAGAAATACGGGAGTTTGTTACCACTGGAGCGAGCTGTTTGGGTTAAAAAAGCGGATGCGTAACATGACAGAGGGCAAGTGTCATAAGGACACTGACAATGAGACACGTGGCACGTGGGGATTGGGGATATCAAGGTGTAGGTGCGCGCCTCGTGTCGGGTTAAAGGCTGGTACGGGTCTCAGTACCAGTTGATCTAATGAACTTACCTTACCTTTTATCCACATATGCTGTCCAACCCTTACTGCGCATGATTTCCTACGCCGAATTAACACCTGTCTTTCCCCATTGCGCGGGTCCACCTTAACTCTGCCATGTAATCACATCCCGTGGCCTATTCTTACCATACCCTTTTAACTTTGAGTCTTTACCATGCCACGTGTCGTCAATCCGCGGGGGTATGGGTCTCGTCCTTTCCCCGCTGCTCGACCCCCTCGGACTTTCCATACATGCCTTCTTTCGTGGCGGCGGCTCCTATTCATGTTTCCGTTAGTGTTTAGCACCGCGTCCCCCTTTTTACCTTAATATTTCCTGTTTATTTATTATTCGGCCCTTCACCGCTTTATGTTTTTTGCCCATTGGCTTTAATATATGCTCTTTTCACCATCTTCTCCCTTTTTGACCCATTTAAATTTAATATTTTCCATTTGATATCAAACCTTAATGCATAGTTTTTCCACCCTTTAGTACACTCGTGGCTAAATGCTAAAGATTGAACAACATTGGCTCCACCTGGGGACGGCACGTTTGTCCCTGAACGTGTCGAGAACTACGCAGACCACCTGTGTATCTTCTTTGAACACCACTTTGTCTGCTCTTGAGGCTTCTCCCTGGACAGATCATCATGAATTATGCATAACTTGGTAAGAAAAACAAAAAACAGCAACTAATGTACAATATAATACAGTCAGGCTTTTTCAGCCTGCTTCAGAATTGAAAATACGGTTTGAGGAATTGCCCATTTACGGGGGCTTCCAACAGATCTCCTTGCAAATTCTCCAGCTTAAAAGTATTATTTCTTCCCTGTTGTGTAATCTTGAAGGGGCCGAACCAAAGGGGGTCAAATTTACCATGCTTACCTTTGTCGGCCCTTCGTACATCCCACTTGAGAACTAAGTCTCCCACCTCCAGCTTTCTATCCTTGGTATGCTGATCAAACAACTCTTTCATATTCTCCTGGTAATCCACAAGTTTCTGATTCACCTGAATACGTGTTTCTTCGAGTTCTACCAGCTGATGGATTCTTCTGGTCATACTATCCGGTTCTTCCTGAGTCTCCTGCATGAAACGAGCAACAGGCAAAGCTAACTGTATAGGGAATACAGCTGCCCGCCCGTATACTAGTTCATAAGGAGATTCTCTAGTTGCCCTTTTACTGGTTATCCTGTTTTCCCATAGAGAAAATTTTAGTTGGGAGTCCCAGTTCCTCTAGTTTTCATTTATTGTCTTCTTTAGGGCTCTGACCAGTGTTTTGTTTGATGATTCCGCCAAACCATTTCCCTGTGGGTAGTAAGCTGTAGAATGGCCCAAAGTGATGTTATATTTCTGACAAAAATTCACAAATTTAGCAGATTTGAAAGCTTGGGCATTGTCAGCTACTATTCTAGCAGGACATCCAAACCTGGAGATAATGTTCTCTTCCATGAATTTAATGATTACCATGTCTGTGGCATTTCATGCAGGGATGGCCTCTACCCACTTTGTGAAGTAATCTGTAGTAGTCAAGATCCATTTGTGCTGCCCACTTTAGGGTGGGTGAATCTCACCTATGAAGTCAATTCCCCATTGTTTGAAAGGTTCATCAACATGTACAGGAATCAGGGGTAGAGCTGCTAGCTTCTGTTTTTCGGAAAACTTCTGGCATTTGTCACATGCTCTGACCCAAGTGAAAACATCTCCAAACAATTTAGGCCAGTAAAAACCAGCCTTCAAGATTTTCTGAGCTGTGCTCCTCCAGCTATAATGCCCTCCACAAATTCCCTCATGGAATTCAGTTATTATGTTATTTACCTCACCTTCTATGAGACATAACAGCAGTATGCCTGAATGATCTCTCCAATACAACTGACCATTGGCTACTGCATACTTCTGCAATTTCAGCCTTAAGGCTCTGTATTTGGACTTATCACAGCTGGGTGGGCAGCTGAGTGTCAGGAGGTACTCGACTATTTCTTTGTACCAAGAGCTAGTGAGATACTTCATCTGTATTTTCTGAGTAGCCATTTCCACCTCTTGCCTCCCTGTCAGCTCCTCAGCCTCGTCAGTTGCAATCATGGATAAGTGGATGCCCAAAGCTTGGTGATTTGATTCTGACAAAATCTTTGCTAGCCCCTGTCCTTTGATTAACTTGGTGGGTCTGATATCCAGATCGTATTCCTGTATCTTTGCGATCCATCTGCCCCTTCTGCCTTCACTGTCTCCCTGAACGAGGATATCCTTAACTGCTGCTGTGGGTATGAAAGCAGTAATGTGGGACTACAATATGTACATGCGGAAGGCCTTGAGGGACTTTGCCAGGGCGTAAGCCTGCTCCTCAAGAATGTTGTATTTTAGCTCTGCGTCATGAAGTACTTGACTGAAGAAAGCAATGGGTTGCTCATACCCATCCCTGTTCTTTTGTAAGAGAACCCCTACTACCGTGTGAGGTGATGCAAAAGAGAAAATCATAAAAGGTTCAGTGAAGTCAGGTTTTGCTAGCACAGGGGCCTCAGCAAACGCATTCTTGATCCTGGCAAAGGCCTGTCTTGATTCTGGTGCCCATTTCACCTCATTATCCTTCTTTAACATATCTGTGATGTGTCTAACTATTTCAACATAGTTAGGAATAAATCTTCTGAGAAAATTGATACGCCCTAAGAATACCTGGACCTCTTTCTTATTTCTGGGGAGGGAGATACCGTTTATAGCTTCCACCCTTTTAGGATCGATTTTGACCCCATCTTTAGTTACTATGTGTCCTAGGAGCTTACCCTCTTCTAATGCAAAGAAATATTTTTGAGGATTAAGGGAAAGGCCATACCTCCTGCACTTCTCAAAAGTCTTCTGCAAATGCTGAATGTGTTCGGCATCATCCTTCGAAAAGACTGTTATATCATCTAGGTACACCACCAGAAAATTATCCTGTTCTCCAACAAAGGTTATGTCCATAGCTCTCTGAAACGTGGCCCTTGCATTAATCAGCCCGAATGGCATCCTAGCATACATAAATGTCCCCTAGGGCGTGGTGAAAGCTGTCTTTTTCTGGTCCTCCGGAAATACAGCCACTTGATTATAGCCCGAGAACCCATCCATCATGGACATTCTAGAGGCCCCTACCACCTTCTGCAGAATGTGATCCATCTTCGGTAGTGGGTAGTTATCTTTTAGAGACGCCCTGTTCAGGTTTCTAAAATCCACACACAACCTGATTTCGCCATTCTTCTTTCGTACTGGGACTAAATTGGCCACCCACTCAGAATACCTTAGTGGCACTATAATTTTAGCCTTCAGCAGTTTCTTTATTTCTTACTCAATCGAGGGTAGCAACAGGGGATTAATCTGTCTGAGTTTTTGCTTATGGGGTTTTGCATCTCCCTTCAGTGGAATTTTATGCTGCATCATGCTGACATCAAAGGTTTTCAGGTCTTGATACGACCAGGAAAATACATCTTTGTAGGTCTAGAACAGCTTTTGGTACAATTGTTTATATTCATCTGGGACTTTCTTGGACAGCTTCACAACCTTTGGATCTTCTTTTGTGCCCAGATTTAGATCTTCGACCTGGTCCTCAGTCACCACTTTATTTGGCTGTAAAGGAACATCGTTTTTATTGAACAGCCTCTCCAAAGGTACCAGCCCTCGGGGAATGGCATTCCCTTTTAGCTACAGGAATCTGTGACCGGCTATCTTCTCTTCCAGCTTGTCTTCTGGACTGTCCCCAATTTCTTCTTCTTCACAACTATCAATCTCTAGGTTGGAAAACTCCCCAACAGTCTCTAAGAACCTCTTCACCTGCTCCTCATCTTCAAAGACCTGCCAGTGCTTGAAATTATCAGGGATTGAAGGCCGGTATCTTACTTCGATTTCATATCTCAGAAGAGGGTTCTGAGGTGGGCGGAATGTACTAGCGGCCACAGCCAAGGAGTCTGCCATTCTGTTCTATTCACGGGGCATGAATTGAATGTTAGATTCCAAGAAAGAGTTCTCTACCAGGTCCCAAACTTCATTTCTATAGGCCTTTAGCCTAGGATGTTTCGCTTGACACTGGTTTTTCACTTTCCTAACCACCAATTCGGAGTCTCCCATCACTTTTAGCTTCTGTATTTTCATACTCCTTGCTGTCTGCAACCCCAATATGAGTGCTTCGTATTTAGCCACATTGTTCGTGGCCTCATATTCCAATTTGAATGATAGGGGGACCCATTGACCCATAGGTGAAATAAGCAACACTCTAGCCCCATTTCCTTCCCGAGAATTTTCTCCATCAAAGTGGAGTGTCCAGATTTCAGATCCACAGTCCTGCATTGGTGATTTAGTCTTTATCTGACAGAATGAGGGCTCGTAGGCATATTCCTGATCTTCTTCCAACATCAGACAGGAGAAGTCTCCATCTCTGCTATAGACTGGGGAATTTACTGAATCACCTGCCTTGGTGACTGTTTTAACGAATCTGGTTTCTCGGTACAATCTCCTCTCTTGGCCACCAAGGACAGGGATGGTGGCATAGGACAGGTCCAGCTTAATTGATCCTCCAATTCTGGTCCCCCAAGACCTTGAAAGTAGCATGCCGAAGTGAGCTAGGATGTCAGCCACTACGGTATCCATCGCCACACTTTTGGCAGGGATCTGTGCCAGGGTGACTGCTAGATCTTTAATCATACCCAAACACTTCACCCTTTTGGAATCAAAAGAATAGAGGTCTTTATATGGGCGAGTGATTTGGAGTCCCAATTGCTCCATGACAGACAGGGGCATGAGGTTGTGAGATGCTCCTGAGTCTAGCATACAATTATGCAACAATAGATCATGGATTACTAAAGATACATAAAAGGGAGGGGTGGAGGGATCTAATTCTTCGACGTGTGGACCGAACACTACCATAGGCCTTTCTTCTTGCAGGTTAAGACTTTCTGGAATGTGTGGTACATCAGGAGTGGAAATGAAGGAGGAGACTTGTGACTGATAGGCAGGTTGTCTCAATAATTCAGACAGAGGAACTAGTATTTTTACTTTTTCGAGTTCTTTTTGCAAACTGAAGGCAGATGAAGGCTTATCTATTGACACTTCCTTTTATTTTGACTCTTTGTTTTGCAGAGGAAGCTTAACTTCTTTAACTGGAGGTTTATTTTCAGGAGGTACGTATACTTGTGAAGAAGAAAGCATTTGACTATCAGATTGCAGAGATGGGTTAAGGGGCCTCTTACCTTTTTCTGGGGATTCTTGAGTGTTGGCCTCTTTCTGTGCAGGTGCTAACTTCTGGGGTGTGTCCTCCTCTTCATCTTGAGTACGGGTTCTTTTTCTGGATGACCTGAGGTCATATTTTTTGTTAAACTGGGCTTGCATGAAATCAACAAACTGTTTACAATAGTCATCGATCTCTGGCTCTTCAGCATCCCCTTTATCCCTTGCCTCTGAGTGAGCTTGTGGCTCCCCTTCCTCGCTTTCTTGCACGGGGCATTCTATGTCATCATTGTCTGAGAAGACGGGGCATGCTTCATCTTGCTCGTAGGAAGAATCTTTAGGAGAAGCCTCCACTTGTCCCTCCAAGTATAAAGGATGTGGGACCTGATCTTGTTGCTCCTTCTGTCCCCTCTGCAGTATCTGCAAGGGTGGCTTCCTGTACTGAGTATTGAATCCTCTGTTTGGAGCATTCTAGAAGTTCTTTGGGGGCGAATTCTTGGCCTCCATCTCCAGCTTGACCAACTTATTTGAGAGATTCTTGATCATTCTATTCATCTCTTCAATCTTGTCATTTGCCGAATCTCTATCTTGGCTTGAAGTGGATACTTCTTCTTTGCCTCTTCTTTTAGTATCATGTTCTTGTTTCCCTTTGGACTTGCCAGTTGAGACAAAGTTTGCTTCTATTTCCAATGCATCTGTTTGTGCATCGTCCAAAGTGGCTGGCTTCCTCTCCCTTAGTGAAAAACCAAACTTAGAATCGAATGCTGCCACAAAAATGACCTTGGCAGCGGTCTGATGGGGCTTCATCTCAGTCGGGAGACTTAGGTACAATTTGTTAAACCTTCTCATGAACTCTGATACCCCTTCATTGTGCTTCTCTTTTAGAGTGTTAAACTCGGTAAGGACATCCACGTGATATTTTATATCCCCCCATTTTTTAACAAAAGCATCTTCCATAGCCTCCCAAGTATTGATGGAATTAGCTCCGAGGGTTTTAAACCATTTTCTGGCTTCCCCATCTAGGGATTGCACGAACAATGTTAGAACCACATCCAAATGCTCAACATTAAGGTTCTCTGTGAAGGAGCAGAAAATTTCCACATGCTTCTGTGCTTCAATGCCATTCTCCCCATTGAATCTGGGTAGAATCTTTAAATAATCCTGTGGCAGGTCATTTAAAACTGCAGGTAGTCGTAAAGGAGCATACCTATTTTGTAAGAAACCAGGGATATTCGCCATTGGGGGAGGCGGAGGTAGAATGAGAGTCTAAGCAGTGAGTGGTGGAGGAGGGGGTGGAAGTGAAGTATGAATAATGATGGGGATGTAGTGAACAGTAGCTTGGGGGGTTGATGAGAATGTTGGGCTGTCAACAGCAGATACTTCGGTAACTTCCTTGACCTCTTCAACTTCAGGAGTAGGGTGAAAAGAGTAATGTGGAGTATAAATAGACTCAGCTTCGTCTTTGATATGGACACATCCCCGAGGTGGGCTCTCTGAGTAGTAACCAGTATCTCTTATAAGAGGGTTAGATCCTTGTATTTGGGTGACTTGAGAAGAAGAGGGCTGAAGATAGGGGAAGTTTTCAAGGGAGAATTCAGGAATTTCAGTATGAACTGACTGCCTTTCCCTCCAGCCACTTCTATGTAGGATTCTCTCTGGGTCAGACACAGAGGGTTTCCTTGACTGAGACGTATCTGACCTTAGGTGTGGCTTACGGGGAGCCAGGACTGCAAATAGTTTTATCTGTAATATGAATGTGGAGTCGCCAAGGTGAGGGGTGCAAAAATCTCAACTCTTCGTGCTCACCTAACTGAAGAGTGGATAGGTTTTGTTGAGGCCCAGGGATTTAAATTTCTTCAACTTCGTTCCCTGGCAACGGCGCCAAAAATATGTTGTAACTCCTAGAGACAGCCTAGAGTTGCTATAGACCAGTGCCTAGGACATCTTATAATGTATGGAGAGCAGAGGATGCATAACATCATTTAACGTTTGAACAAGGTAGGGCTCTCATACTACTTATTTACAAACAGAAAATAATATTTGAGTGGAACCAAAACTTTAGACAGTTTGATACTTAAAGAGTAATACTGGATGAATGTAATATTTAACTCAAATACTGCTGTATCAGACAACTTTAAGACAGTTCATAGTAAACAGGGCCGGATTCATGATATATGGCAGAAAAGAAGATATATAAAAGTTGCTACTGAGCTGCATAGAACAAAAGAGATATTGATTGTTATGAAGATGACACCAAGAAGAGTTTCCAGCATATGGTGGGCTTATATGATTAAGAATCCATACATGCTGGTAACTTTCGTCAATAGCGCTTCGTATTGGCCAATATAGTAGAAATATGTATGAATGGGAGATGAAACACTGTATTATACCTGAGCCATTTTTAAAGTACCAGGAAGCTTACGATATAAGTATCATAGAGATAAATTCATATCAGAAACGACGGGACACTCGCATTCCAGAATATAATACTAGAGACATGGATGTAAATGAAATGAACAACGATATTGCAATAAACAAGAGAGAATCACACACTACCATAAACCAAGGCCGGAATCCTTATTTAAAGTATAACTCCTTATCATTGAAGCCCAACGGGCTCTTCACATTAGCATTCGAGTCTTCGCAAAACACATACAGAAAATATTTACACAGTCAATTTCTTCCCAAGAATTGGAACCTTTCTTTCTTCTTTGATCTACCTTATATAGGATTCCTCCTATTTCAGCGAGAAGATATTTCGGGGAAATATCTTCTTCGCATGAACAAAATTTGTTACAAGTCATTTTCATAACAACAAAATTTCATGATGGGGAATCAGCCCTCCCATCATGCGTAAACAGGCCCCGGGCCAATTTCAAAACAGAAACTTAAACAATTGTTTGATGTAAAAAGTAAAATGCAAGAGTGGGGGAAAAACAACCCACTCGGAACTTTGAAAGAAAATAAACTAAATGAAAGTGAAATAGGCCGTTTAGACCATATCATGAGTTAACTGAAAAGTCAGGGAAGAAGCTGAGTGGAAGCCGTTGCAGATTCTGGCAGAGGCACATTTGCGAAGGAACTAGTATGCTGACTCATGAACTATGTCAGTCTCTGCTGACTCTCGGAGGTTGGTTCTGGCATCGCTGAGAGCTTCTCCACTTTGATAAACGCTTCGCCGAGAGCGTGAATACTTTCCTCAGTAGGCAGCCGATATCTGATCATGTAAAGGAGATTAAACTCCTTTTTGAGGACTGTAACAATGGTACTGGCTTTGAGCTGGGTCGCTTTCCCCATTTGGAGGTCAGTTCGATCTCTTTCCATTTGTAAACGCGCTGTGTATTGGTCTAGAAGCACAAGCACGGCAGGAGCAGTGGGTTCCCAACAGGAAGGGAGTCCGGCTGTGGTGATCTCATCCCATACCTCGTCAAACTGTTCGACACTGTCGGCCACCTGTTGAAGGGCCCTTGAAGCCGCTGCTCGAGCTTCCTCTTTATCAATGATCTTTTGACATTCTATGATTTCTGTAAATCGACTGGGGATGCCATGTTTCCCCAAGTCGTTCGCCCTTAGTGCATAAAGAAATGAGATGTAATCCCCGGCATGTTGAGCTCTGTTAGGCAGATCACCCCCTGCCTCCTCCAACTTTCTGTTGAGATAAGGAATAGTGGACTTGAGCTCCCCTATCATTGTCAAGAATTCCCATTGCTCGGTTACCGCCGTGATTATGTTTGACCAGATTAAGCTTCTGGCCTCGAGAAGGGTGAGGTTCCCCTTTGCTCGACTCCTCATATCAGCAATGGTTTTGTGCTGCTCAGCCGTGACCTTTTTCTCTTCCTCGACTTCCCTTTGTAGCTCTTCAACTGTTCTGTCCTTTTCAGCCAGGGTGGCCTCCAATTCTGCGACTTTTTGCCTGGTCGTGGATGCTTGTTTCTCCAACACTTCGATCTCAGCTTTAGCTGTGGATAGTTGTGCTGACACTGAGCCGGTTCCGCTTGATGCTTTAGCCGTATGACAACTGTGCGAATCCCACCGGGTTTGTAGCTCCATTGCTGTATTTTCTAACTCGCCGATCCTCTTGGCCATCTTCTCCTTCTCTTCTCTCTCCCTGAAAAGCCTAGTAGACAGTTCCTTTTTCTCTTCCTCCGCTTGTACCAATTCAACAGTTTGTACAGGATGCGAAGCGGGTATGCGAGCCTGTTTCTTTGCAGCTGTGATATCCTTCTGCAACTTAGTTATAAGTGCTGCTTGTGTACCGTTCCCTCCTTCATCTGAGTTTTTGATTTGATCCTGGAGATCACGCACCTGATGTGCGTTGGCATGACAAGTAATCTGTTCCGCGACAAAGGAATCCCTCAGCTGGTCATATTTCTGTTCCGTCTTTTTTAATGCGAGGGTAATCTGCGATAGCTTGTTCTTCATCATGTCGCAGATCGTTTGGAATAGGTCGTTCATGTCGTGGAACGGTACTTTCTTCATATCAATGGCCAATTCGAGCACCTTATAACTAGGAACATCAGAATTTGGGTCCAGGATGGCCTCCGCCATAGACAGTACCAGGCTTTCAGTGTCTGCATTGATAGAGGCGGAGAGCCTGGTATGGTATTTTTCAACAAACCCCCCTAACTCAGCCTTGTATTTGTCTCGGATGGTTTTATTCGTCCGCTCCCTTTTGCTCGCCTTGGACGAAGTGGGCTCGATGATGGCTTGTGTAACTTCTGTGTAATCGGTGGAGGCGACGCTGTCTCTCAACATTGTTATCCCCGCCTTGCCTTTATCGAATTCGCCAAATTTCGTGAAGGGTTCCAGTAATTGCCCTTCTCATATTACCTCTGCTTCACTGATGACCACCCTCTGCCTCTTGGGTGGTGGTGCTCCTCCGGAGGTGCCTGCCTCTTCTTCCCCGCCCCTGTTTACTTCCTCCTCCTCCCCTGTAGCAGATGAGTCTATCTCCATCTGCGAAAACATGGGCCAAATTTCGAGGTTAGCCCTCCACTCCATAAATGGCCTCGGCTCATGTATGTAGGGCGTAGACCTGTTTCTTTTTCTTTTATTAGAAATTATTTCTCGTGGGTCATAACCCCAGCTTTCCCCCAACTTCAGGTCCATGTTTTGCAGCATTTTTTCAGCAATTGGGAGGGCATATCTAGAGTTTACCACGAAGGGGCCGATTTGGACAGGAAGCCTTAAGATGTAGCCTTTCTTAGCAGGGACAAAATGGAGCTGGTCGGCTTTGAGGGCTTGCCGGATGTACTCGAGGGCGTAAATTCGTCGGACAGGGAAAACTGGCAACCGGTATGGAGCGACTTCGGCTCCGTAGACCCGAATTTCAGTGTAATCTTCATTAAGGAACCAATCTCTGGTACACTGGTATTTCCCAGCCTGCAGCCAGCATTTCATCTCTGGGAAAACCCTAGGTGAAGGCATGTCGTGAATGATGGTGTAGGCGATGGACATGAAAGTGTTCACGAAGTTTGCATAACGTTCTCCCCTAGGTAAATGACGGACGGAGCAATTCCAGTCGAAGACTGGTCTGGGTTGAGAATTCTCAGAATAGACTCTATCTAACCCCAAATGGGTGAACTTATCTGCATGCTGGAACAGGAAGAGGTAGAACACCATTGAGCAAAAACGAAACTTGCAGGCTTGTGCGAGCTCTTGGAATTGGGTTAGGATAGCCGAGGAGAGGAAACCCGGGATGTCCAACATAACCCCGTTCTGTGACATGAGCCATAGAAAGCGAATGCATACCATGAAATGTCTTCCGGGCTCCCTATCCCCGAAAGGCCGGCAATGAGAGACAACAAAAACAACAGGTCGAACTCCTGAGGAACAGACCACGAAAACGGCTCCGATGTGTGCGTGCGCCCCCGGGTCGATGGTTAATGGAGGATATGAAGGCACCGTGGGCTTCCTTTGACAAATATTGACTGGTTAGCAAGGTTTCATCTCTTTGAAACCGAAGTATGTGTCGCTGGGAGGGAACCGGAGGGCCCGTCTGAGCAACATCGGGAGAGAGGGAAAATATCACATTCCCCCGAGGGAGAAACGAAGCGTCCCGATGCACATCATAGGCATCCCCCGAGCCGTATGATAAAATCAATACAAGAATGGACCCGGGGGGTGACTTGGTGGTAGAATCCAGACGATAACCCTGAACCCTGCTCGCACTTCTGCAATGGCGGCCAAAAGGTGGGTTTGATATCAAGGATGTCAAAAGGATATTTTGGGTCGCAGATACCAGACTGCAAGTCGTAGAGGGGTTCAAAACCAGGAGGGTTCCTAGACTCACGGACCTGGGGATTTTCTGGTTCGTTCTTCTTGGGCGTTCCCCTTCCCATGGCTGTCATTTTAAGAATCCGAAAAAGAGAAAGGAAACAGAGGGAAAATAGAGAATGGAATACCTGGACGGAGGGTGACACTGCTCAGGAAAGCGACGCGGGGAACTCTGACAGTGATTGGGGTAGACCAGGCACTCTTCCCTACTCGGTATTTGCTGTAGAAAGTAACCTGTGTATTTTTACCAGAGAGAAATACGGGAGTTTGTTACCACTGGAGCGGGCTGTTTGGGTTTAAAAAGCGGATGAGTAACATGACAGAGGGCAAGTGTCGTAAGGACACTGACAATGAGACACATGGCGCATGGGGATTGGGGATATCAAGGTGTAGGTGCACGCCTTGTGTCAGGTTAAAGGCTGGTACGGGTCTCAGTACCAGCTGATCTAATGAACTTACCTTACCTTTTATCCACATATGCTGTCCAACCCTTACTGCACATGATTTCCTACGCCGAATTAACACCTGTCTTTCCCCGTTGCGTGGGTCCACCTTAACTCTGCTATGTAATCACATCCCGTGGCCTATTCTTACCATACCCTTTTAACTTTGAGTCTTTAGCATGCCACGTGTCGTCAGTCCGTGGGGGTATGGGTCTCGTCGTTTCCCCGCTGCTCGACCCCCTCGGACTTTCCATACGTGCCTTCTTTCGTGGCGGCGGCTCCTATTCATGTTTCCGTTAGTGTTTAGCGCCGCGTCCCCCTTTTTACCTTAATATTTCCTGTTTATTTATTATTCGGCCCTTCACCGCTTTATGTTTTTTGCCCATTGGCTTTAATATATGCGCTTTTCACCATCTTCTCCCTTTTTGACCCATTTAAATTTAATATTTTCCATTTGATATCAAACCTTAATGCATATTTTTTCCACCCTTTAGTACACCCGTGGCTAAATGCTAAAGATTGAACAACATAACACAACCTCAATAGGAATTGTGTTATACCATAAGACTGAAGCTTGGCTGGATGCTTGAATGTGGAAATATAGTGCAATAATCTTCCTAAGTGGAAACTAGAAGTTCCATAAGGATAGAGGTGGGATTCCCACTCGGGAAGACACTGTGCTAAACAACACTACAATCTTAGCTAAACAGTTGAAGAGAGAAAAAAGTCTAAATAGACCATAAATTCCAAAATATCAAAACATAACCTAATCATCCATGGCTTCCATCCTCTTCCTTATATAAGTTGTGAGATTCCTCACCCTTGGCCCCACACATTAAGTACATTATCTCCATGCATGATATCTTCCTTCAAAACTACGTTGTCCCTCAATAAATGTCCACTCCTCCATAACAACATTCTTGATTTGGTCAAAGTTGACCCAGTCTTCATGCTCCAACCCATTTTCACACACAAGGGTGCTTAATTAAGCTGCTAAGATGTACTCCTTTCACATTAAGAGTGATTTTATTCCTATTAAGGAGATTTATGGGTCTCCATACCCTCTTATTGAGAAAATTAAGAAGCAAAAGAAAAAAATTAATATTCCAACTAACTGATGGCTAATTGGGAATATTACAGTCCTCCCCTCGCAAATGTTGCTTGTCCTAAAGCAAATGTAAAGGTGAGTGCTACAACACTTCTCCTCCTCCCTTGGTGACAGCTCGATGTGAAAATCTCTCCTCACAGGCCAAGTGTCTCCCAATCAATCCCCCCATTAAATGCTCCTCCCAAGTACTCATGAGATGCAAATGATTCATCCCACAAGGAAGCAAAAGACCCAATGAAGCAATCATGGTTTTCCCAATGTTCTCCCTTTAGCATGTAGCATAAGAGACACGGTGAATTTCTCTCCCAAATGTCATGATCAATCCTCCCATCCTTCCTCCATTCATTCCCATAATAAGAATAAGAACATCATCAATGCATGGGATCAAACACGAGTACATATAAGCCACCATATGCAATAATTGAGGTGGATCATACTCCCACATGTGGAAACAACGTAGTATATCTCGTGAATTCCTCAGATAATGATATGGTAAGTGGTTTCCCCACCACTTAATTGCTTCCATAGTCTTCTGACATGCTTTGAGAAGGTGAGAAATGTTTAGTGCCTTTGGAGTGCACCCTGAATGGTATGTCATCTCCCTATATCCTCCTAGGGAGTGGCCATGCTCAACATTGTTTATGGCCCAAATTTGGCCATGAAGTTTATAAGGAATAATGCTCCCACTTCAAGTAATTGCATGCACATGTATGGTTAAGGAATGCACATATTCCTTATATAAATCATTATGCATACAACACATGATCCTTACCATATGCTTCAATCATACTATTGGAGTGGTCCATCGATAGATCCCCTCTCATTCCCAAAAAGGAAAGAGTTGGATGTGATAACTCCATCAAAGATTTATGTGTCTCCTCCATCTCCACATGTTCCATGTGTCTCCTCAAATGTTGATATATCTCCTCTTAAAAGCCTTAACAAGTATAGCCTTCAATTATAGTATGGTATGCTCTCATGGAATAAGTATGGGTGAAGAGAAAATATTCATGTGCTACATGTAGTAAATTATCCTTGAGATTGGAAGATCTAGATAAGAAGATCCTACCATGATATTAAATGACCTCATATTTGACTGAATATCCCTCATCTTGTAGTTGGTCATCAAGTATCATTCACGTAAATATATCCTTGGAATAATCCAACAACAACAGGGATTTCCAATATGGATCTATCCTCCATACTGACAAGGTTGATGATCTGTCATGTAAAACATTTGTCATGTGCCTACCCTCCTCTTTGACATCTCCTATTCCAAATTCACATAATGGAAGGTTGATATCCTTCCTATGCTACTCCTTTCTCAATGCAAGATCTAAGATGAGAGTGGGTAATGATGATGTTGGGAGAATTTTTCTCTCCTCCTTGAGTCTACCCAAGACTCTCAGTGTTGTATCATGACCTCCCAATTCCCCCACTCCTCTTGAATCTATGAGTGTTGCACCATGGTGTGAGATATTTCTCCCCAAATCTTGATCAAGTGGCCTCCCAGGTGGTTTTCCAAAAAACAATAATGTCTCATGGGCCAAAGTCATGTGCATAATAGATGGGACTGTTAGGTCCTTTCTTTGACTGCACAAATCCATCTCCTTTTTCTATGTGGAAGTTATTTTTGAGGGATATGTGTGCGTGCCCCTAATCATATGACTTTTTCCACTTTTTCTATCCACCCATTCCATCTGCAAAGTCTCCCAATCTATGGTGACCTTCCCCAAAGTAATCAACCACTGCACACCCAATATCACATTAGTGTCAAGTATGTAAACCATAAATAAGTGGTCAGTCAATGTATATGCCCCTATGGTGACAGATAAAGATGGAACATAATGCATGCACTGCATAGTTCTAGCTCCTGGGACCAAAACAGAAAATCCCTCAAAATCATCAGTGGGTATTTCTCTCCTTTACACTAGTTGGGCATCAATAAATTTTTTGGTAGCCCCACTATCAATAAAAACTGAAACCCTCTGATCCAACATGGAACCTCAAACCCTCAAGGTCAAGTACTTGGGTATTGCTCTCAATGATGCAAGAGCCCCTCCAACTGGAGAAAATGCTCCATTCCCACCTCATGGTGGTGTTGGATCATTTCCTACATTTCCAGTGCTATGACCCCCTTCCGTTTCTTCTTCTTCTTCCTCTTCATCATCTGAGAAGACCACTATATAGTGTGCCTTCCCTACTACACATCTATGTATAGGTGCCCATGATTCTAGGCATGCGAGGCGCAGCTTCCTTATCCTAGAGTCTCTTTGGACATCATCACTAAAAGGTAATTTAATTTGGCTCTCTTTTGAAAAATGAACGTTATCATCTTTTCCCTTTGATGGGAAATTGGGCTTTTGCTGAAATGTTTCCTTTGCTTTTGGCAAGGCATCTTGTAGATCTCTAGCCCTTTCAATGGAATATTGAAGGGTAGTAGGCTTGGTAGATTTAACCAACCCATGAAGAGGTTCTTCTAGCACATAAATAAATATGTAGACCCTCCTTGCTATAGATAAATCAGGAACCATAATCGAGAGTTTTAGAAATTTAGAAATATAAGTTTCTAGATTACTTGATTGTTTAAGCTTTGAGAGTCCCATGAAAGGTGCCTCTGTATCTCTTCGATCAAACCTCTCCACCAACCTATTAGCTCCCTGTAATTAGCAAGATTGGCAAAGTCCACCTTCAGGGAGAACAGTATTTCAACCACTTTGGGATTCTCGGATCTAGCCCTCCTGAATCCAGAGAGGGATCTCTCCAATAAGTGCAAAGATGGATTTATCTTTAAAGCTTTTGGGTGATGATATTAGGATAGTTATGAAGTCCAAGGGTTTTTGTTTGTTTTGGATGGTTGAGCATGATTATTATTTCAGTGGAAAGTTCTAAGATGGAAAGAGTTTCAAAGGTGTGAAGTTGCAAGCAATCAGAACAATCTTTGGCTAAAAATATAGATATAACGTTGGTTTTTAGTCCATTGGGCTATGGAGTCATAATAGGGTTTAATTGGAACAAAAAGGTTCAAGAGTGTTCCATGGGGCAAGTCATCTACATCTAAGAATCTCTTTAAAGTTGATTGTATGGAATGAAATTATACAACAAGAAGGTGAATCAAACAAATGAAGAACAAAGAGCAGCCTAAGATCAGGTAAGTACTGTTATCACTCAGGTTTTCCTAGAAGTTGTGTAAGAGGAAAGTATACCCGAGGTAACCACAAACCAATCTTTTAGATGCAGAATCTAGCCAATCTGCATCCAGAGAGGGCTCTCTCTTTATGACTTATCTTTGTTTTTGAATGATTTTAGGCTAGTTATAGATGCAAAGTTTGTTTTGGGAAAATGGTGGAATCCACAAACTAAGGGCAAGGTTGAGGGCTTTCAGTCCATTGGGCTATGGAGTCTAAGGATGGCTTTACCGGATTTCTTTTCTGAACACAAGATGGTATTACAGGGCAAAATACCTAGACAGAGAACAATCCTTAAAATTTAAAGTGGATGGATGGTCTTGAAGGGATGAAAGGCAACTAAGAATCTTTCACCATATTCAAGAGGAAGAAGAGAAATGATTACAAGCAAAGAGCAATGAAGGATTCTTTGTTACAGTAATCAACAATATTGACTCAGCAAAACATGAGCAATTAAGAATTCATGCTTATAACTAATCCAGAAGAAAACATCGAGAATAATCACATTTGAAAACAGAGTACAATTAAGCAAATTCTGTTTCAATCCTTTATGTAAACTATTCAGAAACGGATATGATGATAGCATAAACTAATATAAAATTTAAACACAAGGGTTGGAAAAATTATTGAACTGAAGTCCAACACATGAATCCTGCAACAAGTCCAGTGCTTCAAAACGTCATCCAGTAAGCCACAAGTAAATTTGTCCAAAAGATTTTTATTCCGAAAACCTCAATGTTACAGCAGAGTAATAGAATCCACCCTTCAAAACTCTATTTGAAGGCTTATTTATACAAAAATAATCTTAACAATATTACTCTATCCTAGCCAATAATTCAGGCCGACTTAAAGCGTATTTACAACAAACAAGAGACACATGGTCTCGAAAATAGAATAATGAGTAACGGCTGATGTGCTGTTCCTTTCTTCATGGACGTGCTAAGGATAAGTGCTCTAAATAGGGCTCTGTGCTGTCCTTTGCGTATTCCTTTGACTTATTGAATACTTTTTCTTCTCACGGATACTCTTTAATCTTTCATCTGATACTCTTTCATCTGCATTTCTGTTTTTTACCATTTACTCAATAGTAAAGATAAACTTTTATCCTGACAACATTTTTTACAAAATTTCCAGCATTTCCTTCCACCACTGCTCATCTGGTATCATTGTTCTTCTGAGCTTCCTTAAAGTTTCATCGGCTTCAGTAAGTTTATAAAAAGTGGGCTCGTTTGGAAATAGATATTTTAACTCATGCTCCAGGTGAAACAGATTCCTCACTTTTTCATAAATACTCTTCCCAGTTGGTACTGCAGGTTTTGATGAGCTAGTAGAACCTACACTAGTAGAACCTATAGCTGTATGTTTAGCATGAGCTTTGATTCTTTTCTCATAAGTTTCCAAGTCCACTATTTGATCCTCTGTGAGCATGGGACTTGGCATTTCACTGTCGAGCAGAGCTTGAAACTTTTCTCTGAAAACGTTGATGTCGACCAAAATATCAGTACACTTTCTTTCTAGATTTTGCATGAAAGTTCTCTTTGTGAAAATTCTCTTTGCTTCCAAAACTACACCTGTTCTGTCATCAATTCCTAGCAATGCTAGCTGTTGTTTTGTTCTGGAATTCAAAAACTGAATGAGCTGCTGGGCTAGCTCCGGCTTGCCTCTTAATTCATGTCTAGTTTTGTTTATTTCCTCTTGGGCTATCTTGACTAACTCATTCTGCTCAAAAATAGCTTGAATGGAAGGCCAAATATCTCTTATTAAATTAATGATGTTGTCCCAAAGAATATCATTTATTTCATTCAGAGGCTTTTCTAGTGTAAGATCCTTTTGCAAAGCCTCAACCAATTTTTCCAACCTTTTTATTTCTCTGAGGTTGTCAGCAGATGTCTTTTTGGATGTGTCATATTTTCTCTCCAATTTTGTTAATTGTAATTTTGCTTCTTGGAGTTCTGTGACCTTTAGCTGCAAACTCTCCATCTGTTTAATCAAATCATCAGAATTCAAATTAGAAATATTCACCTGAGATGATTGTTCCTGTTGTCCTGTAGTACCTGTTGCTGAAGCCTGTTTGAGAATTTCTTGTTCCTGCAATGCCTTTTCCAGCTCCTTCTCGGTTTCATTTAGTCGCTCTGTCAAGTTTAAGAGAAACTCCATCATTTCTTCTTATGAATTTCCTTTTATTACTTCCTGTGTCTGGGGGTGCCTTGAGGCTGGTATTTTCAACTGTTTTCTCAGTGCAGCTATATCATCCTCTTTCTTTTTTATCAGTGCCTCAATACCTTTAGTGTCTTTGGGATTGTGACCCAAACCAATAATGATCTCTTCTAGAGACTTTATTCTATTGTCTTTGGCCTGTGAGGAGGCCCTTTCAATTTTCAATGTTGCAGCAGTATTGTTCAAGGAATCTTGTAGTGTTAAAGCTGCCATGGCTTTGTTGGTGAGAGTGGAATAAACCATTTCCCCTGTTTGCCTATGAAGCTCTATCTGATCCAAGGGATGGATATCCTTTGCTAACACTTCAAAATTTGTTCTGATGTAATCTGTTGCTGAAGCTGGCTTTGGCACCTTAGCTTTGAAGTGGCTCATTTGCATTTTACCTTGTGAAAGATCAAATGCTGACATCAACCTTTGCTGATTGTGAGGAGCCATCTTCATATTCTGATCATAGACCTTCATTTTTAATGGTTCATTCCTTGTTTTGATATCAATGAAGGTTTTCTTTATGTCTCCAGTACCTGTCTTGGGCGGTCTGAAAGAAGATACTTCAGTGCTCAGTTGCTTTTGTATCCCTTTCTGGCTTATATTGGTTTCACTTGCTGTACCTGTTTGCTGACTATCTTCCCTGCCATCATCAAATATTTCATCTATGATCTCTACATCTGGAGGTAGATCAGATTTATGTTTTTTAGCTTGATAGACTTGTGGGGCTCCTTTTGAAGGTGTGGTATCTGGAGCTGACCTCTTTTTCCCTATTTCCACATTCAGTGGAGTTTGCATCTCTGGGGCTTGGATTTGCTCTGCTGGTGTTTGAGAAGCTTTAGATTGTTCTGGTGTTTTGGAACTCTGTGATTTTTCTGCCATGACCAGGGTTTCAATGACCTGAACTATAGGTTCTTTTCCTTTACCTTTAGGCTCTGCTGTTACTGATGGGCTGTCTTCCTGTATAGCTTGTTGTAGAGTGGCTGTTGAAGATGTGCCAACATAGGGTACCTGCATTTGATCATATGTTTCTAGGTCAAATTTCTTCTCAGCATCTTTCATAAGTTTATTCAATTTGTCAGCTCCACTTCCCTCTTCAACAAGTGTTCCTTTAACCCATTCATCTTGATTTGCATACTGTTCTATGTCAGGAATTATGTGATGTATATAAGGAGATGAATTATTTTTTAACCTTCTTTCACAAATGAAACCAAAGGGATCATAAGGGACCCAACGGAAAGATGTCTGGAATTTTTTCTCTAATATAAGTTCTGCATCTCTCTCAGCTTCTCTAGAATTGCAAATGAAAGGACCTAACTGGCTTTTGATCCTTAACTGTGCTTTCTTCTTTACATTGCAGAAATGGATTACATCCGAGTTATTCATCTGTCTAAAGTATTCCAAAGAAAAAATTCTCATTGGTACATATCTGGGTAACTTGAATGGATGTAATTCACATCCATAAATCCCCGAGGAGGCATCCCATGGGGTACAAGCACAATCCTCAGTCTGTAACTTTGGCATTTGCAGTCTTTCTAACTTCACTTACTAAGCTCCTGGGAGAAACTCCGTTAAACGTTATTGGTGCAGATGTACAAACTGATCAATGAATTCTGAATAGGAGTAGGGAGAATCAGAGGACAAATGAATGATGGGGGACCAAAAAATAACAGACCTGGGATTACCTTTAGCATCAAGTTTCTGAACAGGGAAAGGGAATCTGTCTGAGTGATAGAAAATTATGAGATGATAGATAACTGAGGAGTACTTGAAAACCTTTTCATCATCTAGCCTTAAAATTTGATCATGGATTTTGTTGGCAATGAAGGAAGCATAATCATACTTAATCTCAGGAGGCTGCCCAGGGGTAAAGATAGATAGCAAAGCCAGAGTTATCTCGTCAACATACTCTCTGGTATTGAATCCTAAGACAAAGGATATTACATTCACAATAAGCCTTCCCAATTGATTGAAAAAGTAAAAACCATAGGGGGGAGTCCCTTTTGGCTGATGCTCAGGTAACATGAAGTACTGACACATTGCTTTCAATTTCACTGGAGTTAACAGTCTGGTTTTCTCAATTAGCCCTTCCATGGATAGAGGTGCTAATTCTTGTTCTGGCTCAAATTGTAACATAGCATTGATAGCCTGAGGTGTTATAGGGAACAAATCACTTTGATCAGGAGCTAATACAGCTCTTTGTGTGGGATCATAATTTGCATGACAATAATGAATTATTATTTTTGTGGAAAACGTGATCCAGGAATGAACACCGGGAGATTGGATTCCCGTCAACCCCATAAGATCGCTTCTTGTGAGTATTCGTTTCTCAGCGACAGAATCCAAACGGACTTCTATCGAAATGTGTCTTTATTTGGAAATCTTCTCTGTTCATGAGAGGCAAGTAGTCTAAATCTCGGTGAGGAGCATTCAAAGGAGTGACATTTAGAGCAGTAGGGGCCTCCATTTTGGTTCTTGTGGATTCAAAATGAAGGTTTCAGTTTTTCTTGCAGACCGGACGGAATATCTGACAAAAGAGGAAATTGGAACAAATTGTAGGTTTGGGAAGCAAATTTACAGGTTTCAACTCTTCAATGAGGACTCAGAGAGGACTTTCAAACACTTTTTCAGAGAAAAACACAAGAAACCAAGCTTAACTTGCAGTCGGGGCGCGGAATGATAAATACCTGTTTTTTAATGGAAACTGGTTCTTCAACAGGTAATGGACAATGGCAGGAACGTTCTTCAACACGGGCGCAACGGAATTTCTGAGTAATTTGGTGTATTTGCAGTGAATTTTGAAATTTGCAGCGGGAGCTTAGTCTCTTTCGAAAACCAAAATAACTAAAAAAAACGCGAAAAATGGCTTAAAAACAAGTCAAAAGGGTTTTTGTCGTTTTCGAGGCGATGACGTCATTCGACGTACGGGGTGACGTAAGGGAGTGGGACCGGCGGTATTTGATAAGCGGTAAGCGGTGAGCCCGCACCGCGTATGGAGGAAGGCGGTAAAAATCGCAATGGCAGCGATTCCACAGGCTGCTTGCCACGTGGAATGCTGAATAGTCAAACCCGCTCATTCCCCGCTGGCTAAAAAACTCACACGCGATGGGCAGCGGGATTGATCGGGACCGTTGATCAACGGAGGACTGATCTGACGGCTGGAGGAAAGGGAAACTTGTGCGGTTTCGAAAGTGGGCCCGTCGGGGTTTAAACAAGTTTTGACATGTAATCTAATCACCCCGGGGAGAAGCTAATAGGCGAGAATGGTTGTTAATTAGTCCAAATGACTAATTAACCCCGTGAATTTATAAAATGAATTGCGGCGGGGTTTGGCCATGTGGAATGCCACGTGGAATGCTGAGTATGGTGGCGCAAGATTCCGTCGTAGTTTATTCTTGTTTTTGGTGTTAAACACATATGTTATGTGTCTAACGCTTTTCTATATATATTTTATTATACGATGAATAAATTAATATAATTAATTCATCATAGGGGCGGAATGTATATATAAGGTTATAGTTTTACCAAAGGGCTTTATAAATCGGGGTATTTATTTTAAATGTGCGGGACTATATATACTTTGGTAAAACATTATAATAAGAGGGTTGTGGGGATATTTATTAGAAAAGGGAGTTATATACATAGGAAAAAGGGATTTCACTAGGGATTTAATATAATAGAGTTAGGTGTTAATATGAAAAAGGACAAGGAAAATCAAAACACCTTTGTACATCTAAGAAAGTGAAAACTTATGAAGTAAATTGCACATTTTATCTTCAACACTTAAACTTAGAATAACAAGTTGTTTTGAGGATTTTTATGGAATGTTGCATCAGTTTCCTAAGTACAATAGGATTTTACTTAGGAAAAGTTAAAGATGGAAGATAACAATGATGAATTATTTGAAGTGCTTAGGTCTTTTTTTTGATCATTAGGCCGAGGGTCCGGTCCCTCCAGAAGTCAAGGAAATGCCTTGAGCCCCTTTGATCTCAAATTACCTTAGTACTTTTGGGGAAATTAGTAAAACTTTTGAGGGGAAAATGATAAGGGAAGTTAATGAATTTGACTTTGCTTGCTGTGATTTTCCAGTGTATTTCCTGCTTTAGTACTTGTGATGAAAGTAAATGATTAACCAACATGTAGCAGCACCATTCATCAGATAACACTTTGTAGCACCATCTACCTACCCTATCTACTTAACACTACCATTTTGTCTTCTTTATTAGGGTGCATTTAGACTTGCAAACCCTTTTCAATCTTTTTCTTTTTACATGATGAATCTATCTATTTCTACCCTGATTACATCCAAGGGCTCAGATTAAACTGTTGAGCACCTTTTATTCACTCTACCTAGCTACTTATCTGCCAAGATTAAACTGTTTGGCTAGATATTTATTCTCTAATCTATAACATGAAATTGAAATATGACTAAGCCAAGTTTAAACAGTTTGACTTATTCATGAATTGTGGCAAAAGTTTCACAAGCTGCACACAATTATTTTATTACAACAGAGTAAAAATTAGTGGCATTTGGATTTGCACACTTTCCTTGGTCTATTTTTTTCTTGGGGTTCATTTTTTCTCTTTTTGACCATTTTTATTCTTTTTACCCTTTGATCTTTCTTTTAGGGTATACCCTCTTTACATTTTTTAAATTTTTTGATTTTTTTGGTTTTTTAAGAATATGGAACACCTTTGCTCAAGTAAGAAGGTTTGAACATATTCCACACTTCCATCAAGACAATCATGAAAGATGAAACCTATTGATATAGGAGGTTAACACTGGCTCCACTTGGGGATGGCTTTTCCTTGTGGAAAGTCAAGAACAGTAGATCAGATGCCTCAGAATGTCTTCAAACTGAAAGTAAGGAATTTTCCTTCTTCTGGTAGCTTTATTTTACATATGATAGTAAAACTTTTTGGAACTTAGGGCCTTCACTTCGGGCTTCAATTCCAAGAATTCACCATCCAATCCAAACTGTAGTAACAAAAATAAAACAAGCAAACAATATATTATGTACAAGTTAGAAACATTTAAACATTCTAGTAAATTGGATCAAAATAATGCTTAAGCATTCGACCATTGACTGGTCCTTCTTCAACTTCTGAATTGTCCAAGTCCTTCAAAAATTAAGTGTTGTTTCCCTGCAAGGCATGGATGATATAAGGCCCTTTCCACAAGAAATCAAACTTCCCATGTTTCCCTTTTTCTTCTCTTCTAGAATCCCATCTTAGGACCTTATCTCCTAATTGAAAATCCTCCGCTTTAGTCCTTTTATCAAACATTTTCTTTAGCTTTTCCTGTAAGACTTGTGATCTTTGGTATACCTCTTCTCTGGTTTGTTGCAGGTGGATTGTCTGATTAATTCTTCTTTGAATGTCATTTGGCTCCACTTGAGCCTCTTGAAGTAATTTCATCACAGGGATTCCTAACGATGAAGGGAATCTTGCTTCCAGACCATAAACTAACTCATATGGACTAGTCCCAATGGATTTCTTGGTTGTAAGTCTGTCTGCCCATAATGCATAGGTCAGTTTCTTATGCCAGTTCTTTTTATTTTCCTCCAACAATTTCTTAATGATATTGATCAAACTCTTATTGGAGGATTCTGCTAGTCCATTACCCTGGGGGTAATAGGCTGTTGAATGGCCTAAAGTAATGTGATATTTATGGCAGAAGCTAATCATTTTCTTTGATTTAAATGCAACAGCATTGTCTGTTATAATCTTTTCTGGACATCCAAATCTTGAAAGTATGTTGGTTTCAAGAAACCCTATGATTACAGAATCATTGGACTGTCTACATGGGATGGCTTCAATCCATTTAGTGAAATAGTCTGTAGCAGTTAAAATCCATCTATGTTGCCCTGAAGAAGGGGGGTGAATCTCTCCAATAAAATCTAATCCCCATTGTTGAAAGGGTCTTTCTGTGGATACTGGTTTTAAAGGCAGAGGTAACAACTTTCTTTTACCCTCAAATATCCGACATTTGTGACAGCTTGTTACAAATTTCTTTACATCAGAAAATAATGTTGGCCAGTAAAAACCAGCCCTTAAGATTTTGTCTGCAGTAGATTTCCAGTAAAGATGTC
Source organism: Pinus albicaulis (assembly GCA_034641835.2). Classification (NCBI taxonomy): domain Eukaryota; kingdom Viridiplantae; phylum Streptophyta; class Pinopsida; order Pinales; family Pinaceae; genus Pinus; species Pinus albicaulis. Next base: position 1,688,962,783 of record CM076575.1, on the reverse strand, counting down.
CTCCACAATCCCCTGCATGAAATTCATTAAGCACTTTATCAGCTTCATCATTTAAGAGACAATTCAATAAAATTCCTTCATGATTCTTCCAAAATAAAGTGCTATCTAAAATACAATATTTCAAAGATGTCATCTTTAAAAATCTTTGCTTATTTCTGGACAACCCTGGAGGAGCTTGCAGGTTTAATAGAACATGAATTATATCAGTATACCAGGGTGAATCTAAGAAAGCTTGACTGATCTGGGGAGTCGCCATCTCCTGCTCGTTATCCAGTTCATTGATATCTAAGGCTTGGCAATTGGTTTCTGTCATAAGTTGTGCTAAGCCTTGGCCTTTTATCAGTTTGGTTGGCTTGATTTCAATATCATATTCCAAAATGGTAGCTATCCACTTACCTCGTTTACCTTCAATGCCATCTTGAGTCAAAATATCTTTAACTACTGCATTGGGCACATATGATATCACATGAGAATATAATATGTAAACTCTAAAATCTTTGATTGCTTTTACCAATGCAAAAGCCTGTTTTTCCATAATATTGTACTTTAGAGGTGCATCCCTTAGTGCTTTACTAAAAAATGCTATTGGCTTTTCACACCCTTGGTCATCTTTTTGAAGTAAAACAGCTGCAACAGTATGTTCAGAAGCAAATGAAAAAATAATAAAGTCTCTATCAAATTTAGGACTGGTCAGAACTGGTGTCCTTGTTAAAGCCATTTTAATTTCCTCGAATGATTGTTTGGCTTCCACAGTCCAGTCAATGCTTGAATCTTTCCTCAACATGTTAGTCAGTAATCTAAGTAACTCTGCTAGACTAGAAATAAATCTTCTCAAGAAGTTGATTTTTCCTATAAATGCTTGCAATTCTTTTATGTTTCTGGGGTGGGGTATTTGCAAAATTGCTTGAATTCTTTCAGGATCAATCCTAATGCCATCTTTAGAAATGATATGTCCTAAAGCTTTCCTTCTTCCAAACCAAACAATGACTTCTTAGGGTTTAAAGAAATTCCATATTTTCTGCACTTTATAAATACTTGCCTTAGGTGACCTAAATGTTCTTGATCTGTTTTAGAGAAAACGGTCAAATCATCTAAGTAAATAATCAGAAAATCATGTATCTCTTTAGCAAAAGCAATGTCCATCGCTCTTTGAAAGGTAGCTCCTGCATTCTTGAGTCCAAATGGCATTTTGACATATTTAAACGTACCCCATGGTGTGGTAAATGCTATTTTATCCTGATCATCAGGATAAACCAGAATCTGGTTGTACCCTGAAAATCCATCCAGTAGTGATATTCTCGAAGATCCCACTACCCTTTGCAGAATGTGATCCATTTTAGGTAGAGGATAGTTGTCTTTTAAAGAAACTTTATTCAAATTCCTTAAATCAACACACAATCTGATTTCTCCTGTCTTTTTTCTGGTTGGTACTAGGTTAGAAACCCATTCTGAAAATCTGATAGGAGCTATAATCCCTGCCTCAAACATTCTTTTGATTTCCTTTTCAATTGAGGGTAATAAAACAGGATTAATTCTCCTAAGCTTTTGTTTAAAAGGTTTCTGGTCTGATTTCAAAGGTATAGTATGTTGAATGATGGATGTATCATAAGATTTGAGGTCTTCATAACTCCAAGCAAAGACATCCTGGAATTCCTTTAATAGTTCAACATATTTTACCTTCTGATCTTTTGGAAGAGATTTAGACAACTTAACAATTTTTGGATGTTCTGGTGTTCCTAAGTTGCATTCCTCCATATCGGCTTTAACAGGTTCCATTTTAGGTCTGAATGGAATATCATTTGAGTCAAATAGATCTTCCAAAGGTGTTAATCCTTTGGGTAATCGATTATCTTTTAAATTGATGATTTCTGTTTCATCTACGACCTCATCAAATTCCATTTGTTTCAAATTTTGCATGTCTTTTTCAGTGAATGCGGTTGGATGCAGCATATGAATTGCATTTTCTCTTGAAATTTCCATTTTTTGTTCTTTTTCTAGATCAGCAGTCATGTCTTCATCTATATTACAGTTAGAAAACTCATTCTGAAGTGTCAAAAAACTATTGATTTGATGGTTATTCACAAATACTTGCCAATTCAAAACATTGTCGGGTATTGCAGGTCTGTGTCTTATCTCAGCTGAAAACTGATGATTAGGATCAAAAGGCAACTTACATGTACTAGCAAACATTGCTAAATTGTGAGCATGCAAGTTTTGTTTCCTGGGAATCTTGGCAAGTTGGGCTTGTAGAAATGTGTTGAGAATCTCAACAACTGTCTCTCGGTATTGTTTCAGTCTCATGTCCTTTGTTGCACATTCTCCTTTAATCTGTTGGATAATTAGTTCAGAGTCGCCTATGATTGATACCCTAATGCCTCCTAACTTCTTGACATGATTAAGCCCCAATAAAAGAGCTTCATACTCTGCCATGTTGTTAGTGCATTTGAAATTTAACCTATAAGCATGACCCTCTGCATGATTGTTCTCTACATTGTGTAACCAAATTCTAGCTCCTGCACCTAGTCTGTTTACTGAGCCATCAAACTTTAAATGCCATAGAATTTCATGTTCATAATCTTCATCAATTGTTTTAACAGATTTTCTGACAAGAGCTAGTTGTTTAGTTTTTTCAGGTTTTTCTTGGTCATCTGGTGTTTCTTTGTTTTCAGATATTTCTTCAATTTTGACAGTGGTTTTGTTTATGATTTCCTTTTCAGGAGCTCCTATTTCAGTAGGAAGATCTGACTCAGCATTTTATAAAATAAAAGAATCCATGTCAGAATGTACAGAATAAACAGGGAAGTTTTCAGGCTTCTCATGGCTACTCACTAAGTACTTCATCAAAGTTTCTCTATATAATCTTTTAGGCTGACCAAAAACTGAAATAGTTGCATAAGACATGTCTAATTGAATAGATCCTCCAAGTTTAGCACCACAAGACCTAGACAATAACATACCATATTTGGGTGGAATATCAGCAACTACTATGTCCATTAAAACAGACTTAGCAGGGTATTGGACCAAAGTGACACACAGATCTTTAATTAAACCTAAACATTTTACCTGACTGGAATCAAATGAAAACAAATCTTTGTATGGTCTAGTAATATCTACATTCAATCTTTCCATTACTGCTTTTGGCATCAAATTGTGAGATGCTCCAGAATCAAGCATTGCATTATGGAGTATCTTATCATGAACATTCAGGCTTACATAAAATGGAGGAGTTCCCCCACTTTTTGGTTTGCCATTAACCTCAGGGCCAAAAAGAAGTTTGGGTTGATCATCAAGAATATTTACTGAATCATCCAATCCAGTAATGTTAATGTTTAAAGACTTGGAAATCTGATTCCTATAGACATCATGTTTAGCCAATTCTGATAAAGGAACAGCTATCTTGAGTTTGCCTATTTCCGCTTCTAGATTAAAGGGTTTTTCTGTTTGAGCTTTAGCGTTTTGCACAGTTGGATTTTCTCGGTTTACTGGATCTTCAATGTTTTTCTCTTTTTCATGAATGAAGTTTTGCTTTGAAGATGTTTCAGGACTAACTTCTACTGTTTCTTCTATAGTTCCTACTTGAGGAGATGTATTGGATTGCTGTTTGTCAATTGGTTGGTTGTCAGAGACATCTTCAATTATTGGATTTGAAAAACTAGGAGTTATCCTAGGCAAAATTTGTATTTGGGGAATGTTTTGTACAGGGGGAATGTTTTGTTTTCCTTTGACATTTTGTTTTGTGGTTTTCTGTTTATTTTTCTCTGGTACATCTATCCGTCTACTTCTCAAGTTGTACTGCTTATGAACCTCGTAGATTGCTGTGTCATAGCCTTCTTTGAAATCAAAAGTCTCACCCGAATGAGTGTGGAATGTTTCAAGGATATGATTCTCTTGATCATCCTGAGATAGGAAGATTTCTGATTCATCTTTGTCCTCATTGACATTGTTTATTTCTACACCTTCTGTAGGTCCTTCTGAGGTCGAACCTTCAACAAAGTTTTCTTGGAAAGGTGGTCTAATGTTTTGATCAGGGATATTCTTTCCAATATTTTGGTTCAGATTCCTCCTAAGGTTTGGGTTTCTTGCAACATTCTGGTTATCAGTAGCAGACTTTCTTTCAATGGTTTCCACTCTATCACCTAACCTTTCCATACCTTTAATGATTACATCCAGCTTTTTTTCAAAAGCTGAAGGTTCTTCCTTCATAGGCATTCTTCTCTCTGCTCTTTCTCTGGCTCGTTTTTCTATCAGATTTGCTTCTACGCTCACCACTATGCTCTGCATTTCCTCTAGTGTTTGTGGAGCTCTTTCCCTAAGAGAATAAGCTATTTTAGAGTCAAAACCGTCTGGGAATTTGACCAACACGTTATTAGGTGGGGGTCTTAGATTCAGAGGAACTGCATGATATGATTCATTAAATCTAATGATGTAATCTGGTACGGTTTCATTTGGTCTTCTTCTTAATTTTTCAAATTCTGATAAGATCTGGAGAGGATCTTTCTTTTTCTCCCATCTGTTCAAAAATGCCCTATACAAAGCTTCTAGGTCAGCAATACTGTTCGTGGTGAGAGCCCTAAACCAAGTTCTAACTTCTCCAGTAAGACTTTGTACAAAAATTCTCATACGGATATCATCAGTATCAATCTCATAAAACTCAAAGTAATCTGTCATCCTTTTGGTGTGTTGTTGAGCTGTGTAGGTGCCTGATCCGTCAAAAGGTGTGATCTTACTTTGGTAGTCTGGTGGTAAAGCTGGAGGGTTGGCTAGTAATATTAAAGGGGCATATCGATTGGCCATTGGAAGATAAAGTGGAGTAACAAGAGTAGCCGGTCTAGTAGGAGGAGATGGAGGTATGACAGGTGGAGATGGAGGTCTGACAGGTGTTTGAAAAGTGGCTGAGTTCGGAGATGCTTCAGTTATTACAGAAATGTTTGAGCTTTCTTCAAAGGCTTGCTCAGATTGAATGGAGTTATGAAATTCTCTGTCAAGATGATGCGAAAAAAATCTATATTGCAACTCTTCAAAGAACAAAGGATCTGGAATTAACCTAGATAATTCAGTCTCAGAGAAATTTACAAACAAAGATGTTTCAAATTGTGCATCAAAAGGAATGTCATCAATATAAATAATCTTCACAGGACACGATGCAGATCTAGAAAGTGGTCTAGAACTACCTGTACTTTCCTGACTTCCTCTTTCAGAACTTTCTTGACTTCCTTGTCTTCTAAGAATCCTAGGAATCAGGTTTGGATTTTCAAAAATTGGTGGTGGATTGGGGTCAGGGTTTGACCTAGTATGTCGAATCCTTTCTGAAGCCAGTTTTCTTAGAATATGTGTTTTTGAATTTTGGGTTTTACTTGAAAAATAAATACAACTTCTACAAATTCTTTAAGAAATACTGATATGTGATTAAGATTTCCTCAAAGATCTGTTTAAACTAGAGAGTCTGATTGAATGTTTGAAACTAAGGTTCAATGTATAAGCTAAATCAGAGATAGACTGAAGCAGCTTTTATTTACTTTTGCAATTGCAGAGCAAAAGCAATTTCAAAGGCTACCTGGCTGATCTTCAGACTCTGTCCATAGCTTATAAATCAAACAATAGTATCAAGAAAATGATTCAGGTCCCCAGTATGGTCGCCACTATGTTATCACTCAGGTTTTCCCAGAAGTTGTGTAAGAGGAAAGTATACCCGAGGTAACCACAAACCAACCTTTTAGATGCAGAATCTAGCCAATCTGCATCCAGAGAGGGCTCTCTCTTTATGATTTATCTTTGTTCTTGGAAGGTTTTAGGCTAGTTATAGATTCAAAGTTTGTTTTGGGAAAATGGTGGAATCTACAAACTAAGGGCAAGGTTGAGAGCTTTCAGTCCATTGGGCTATGGAGTCAAAGGATGGCTTTACTGGATTTCTATTCTAAACACAAGATGGTATTACAGGGCAAGATAGCTAGACAGAGAACAATCCTTAAATTTTAAAGTGGATGGGATGATCTTGAAGGGATGAAAGGCAGCTAAGAATCTTTCACCATGTTCAAAATAAAGAAATGAGATGACTACAAACAAAGAGCAATGAAGAATTCTTTATTATAGTAATCAACAATGTTTAAATTAGCAAAGCAAGAGCATTTAAGAATTCATGCTTATAACTAATTTAGAAGAAAACATTAAGAACAACCACATTTGAAAACATAGTACAATTAAGCAAATTCTGTTTCAATCCTTTATGTAAATTATTCAGAAATGGATATGATGATATTATAAACTAATATAAAATTTCAGACAAAGGGTAGAAACACTTATTGAACTGTAGTCCAACACATGAATCCTGCAACAAGTCCAGTGCTTCAAATCGTCATCCAGTAAGCCACAAGTAAATTTGTCCAAAAGCTTTTATTCCGAAAATCTCAATGTTACAGCAGAGTAATAGAATCCACCCTTCAAAACTCTCTTTGAAGGCTTATTTATACAAAAATAATCTTAACAATCTTACTCTATCCTAGCCAATAATTCAAGCTGACTTAAAGTGTATTTACAACAAACAAGAGACACATGGTCTCGAAAATAGAATAATGAGTAACGGCTGATGTGCTGTTCCTTTCTTCATGGACGTGCTAAGGATAAGTGCTCAAAATAGGGCTCTGTGCTGTCCTTTGCGTATTCCTTTGACTTGTTGAATACTTTTTCTTCTCACGAATACTCTTTAATCTTTCATCTGATACTCTTTCATCTGCATTTCTGTTTTTTACCATTTACTCAATAGTAAAGATAAACTTTTATCCTGACAACATTTTTTACAAAATTTCCAGCATTTCCTTCCACCACTGATCATCTGGTATCATTGTTCTTCTGAGCTTCCTTAAAGTTTCATCGGCTTCAGTAAGTTTATAAAAAGTGGGTTCGTTTGGAAATAGATACTTTAACTCATGCTCCAGATGAAACAGATTCCTCACTTTTTCATAAATACTCTTCCCAGTTGGTACTGCAGGTTCTGATGAGCTAGTAGAACCTACACTAGTAGAACCTATAGCTGTATGTTTAGCATGAGCTTTGATTCTTTTCTCATAAGTTTCCAAGTCCACTATTTGATCCTCTGTGAGCATGGGACTTGGCATTTCACTGTCGAGCAGAGCTTGAAACTTTTCTCTGAAAACGTTGACGTCGACCAAAATATCAGTACACTTTCTTTCTAGATTTTGCATGAAAGTTCTCTTTCTGAAAATTCTCTTTGCTTCCAAAACTACACCTGTTCTGTCATCAATTCCTAGCAATGCTAGCTGTTGTTTTGTTCTGGAATTCAAAAACTGAATGAGCTGCTGGGCTAGCTCTGGCTTGCCTCTTAATTCATGTCTAGTTTTGTTTATTTTCTCTTGGGCTATCTTGACTAACTCATTCTGCTCAAAAATAGCTTGAATGGAAGGCCAAATATCTCTTATTAAATTAATGATGTTGTCCCAAAGAATATAATTTATTTCATTCAGAGGCTTTTCCAGTGTAAGATCCTTTTGCAAAGCCTCAACCAATTTTTCCAACCTTTTTATTTCTCTGAGGTTGTCAGCAGCTGTCTTTTTGGATGTGTCATATTTTCCCTCCAATTTTGTTAATTGTAATTTTGCTTCTTGGAGTTTTGTGACCTTTAGCTGCAAACTCTCCATCTGTTTAATCAAATCATCAGAATTCAAATTAGAAATATTCACCTGAGATGATTGTTCCTGTTGTCCTGTAGTACCTGCTGCTGAAGCCTGTTTGAGAATTTCCTGTTTCTGCAATGCCTTTTCCAGCTCCTTCTCGGTTTCATTTAGTCGCTCTGTCAAGTTTAAGAGCAACTCCATCATTTCTTCTTGTGAATTTCCTTTTATTACTTCCTGTGTCTGGGGGTGCCTTGAGGCTGGTATTTTCAACTGTTTTCTCAGTTGAGCTATATCATCCTCTTTCTTTTTTATCAGTGCCTCAATACCTTTAGTGTCTTTGGGATTGTGACCCAAACCAATAATGATCTCTTCTAGAGACTTTATTCTATTGTCCTTGGCCTGTGAGGAGGCCCTTTCAATTTTCAATGTTGCAGCAGTATTATTCAAGGAATCTTGTAGTGTTAAAGCTGCCATGGCTTTGTTGGTGAGAGTGGAATAAACCATTTCCCCTGTTTGCCTATGAAGCTCTATCCGATCCAAGGGATGGATATCCTTTGCTAACACTTCAAAATTGGTTCTGATGTAATCTGTTGCTGAAGTTGGCTTTGGCACTTTAGCTTTGAAGTGGCTCATTTGCATTTTACCTTGTGAAAGATCAAATGCTGACATCAACCTTTGCTGATTGTGAGGAGCCATCTTCATATACTGATCATAGACCTTCATTTTTAATGGTTCATTCCTTGGTTTGATATCAATGAAGGTTTTCTTTATGTCTCCAGTACCTGTCTTGGGCGGTCTGAAAGAAGATACTTCAGTGCTCAGTTGCTTTTGTATCCCTTTCTGGCTTATATTTGTTTCACTTGCTGTACCTGTTTGCTGACTATCCTCCCTGCCATCATCAAATATTTCATCTATGATCTCTACATCTGGAAGTAGATCAGACTTGTGTTTTTTAGCTTGATAGACTTGTGGGGCTCCTTTTGAAGGTGTGGTATCTGGAGCTGACCTCTTTTTCCCTATTTCCACATTCAGTGGAGTTTGCATTTCTGGAGCTTGGATTTGCTTTGCTGGTGTTTGAGAAGCTTTAGATTGTTCTGGTGTTTTGGAACTCTGTGATTTTTCTGCCATGACCAGGGTTTCAATGACCTGAACTATAGGTTCTTTTCCTTTACCTTTAGGCTCTGCTGCTACTGATGGGTTGTCTTCCTGTATAGCTTGTTGTAGAGTGGCTGTGGAAGATGTGCCAATATAGGGTACCTGCATTTGATCATATGTTTCTAGGTCAAATTTCTTCTCAGCATCTTTCATAAGTTTATTCAATTTGTCAGCTCCACTTCCCTCTTCAACAAGTGTTCCTTTAACCCATTCATCTTGATTTGCATACTGTTCTATGTCAGGAATTCTGTGATGTACATAAGGAGATGACTTATTTTTTAACCTTCTTTCACAAATGAAACAAAAGGGGTCATAAGGGACCCAACGGAAAGATGTCTGGAATTTTTTCTCTAATATAAGTTCTGCATCTCTCTCAGCTTCTCTAGAATTGCAAATGAAATAACCTAACTGGCTTTTGATCCTTAACTGTGCTTTCTTCTTTACATTGCAGAAATGGATTACATCTGAGTTATTCATCTTTCTAAAGTATTCCAAAGCAAAAATTCTCATTGGTACATATCTGGGTAACTTGAATGGATGTAATTCACATCCATAAATCCTGATAACTGTATGGTTTTGGTACAAGTACCAATCCCCAACTTTGTAACTTCTTGACAATTGCAGGGTCTTTCTTATCTCAGTACTAAGCCTGGGGGGAGAAACTCCTGTTAACAAGGTTGTAGCAGGATGTACAAATTGATCAATGAATTCTGAATAAGAGTAGGGAGAATCAGGGGACAAATGAATGATGGGGGACCAAAAAATAACAGACCTGGGATTACCTTTAGCATCAAGTTTCTGAACAGGGAAAGGGAATTTGTCTGAGTGATAGAAAATTATGAGGTGATAGATAACTGAGGAGTACTTGAAAACCTTTTCATCATATAGCCTTAAAAATTGATCATGGATTTTGTTGGCAATGAAGGAAGCATAGTCATACTTAATCTCAGGAGGCTGCCCAGGGGTAAAGATAGATAGCAAAGCCAGAGTTATCTCGTCAACATACTCACTGGTATTGAATCCTAAGACAAAGGATATTACATTCACAATAAGCCTTCCCAATTGATTGAAAAAAAAAAAACCATAGGGGGGAGTCCCTTTTGGCTGATGCTCAGGTAACATGAAGTACTGACACATTGCTTTCAATTTCTCTGGAGTTAACAGTCTGGTTTTCTCAATTAGCCCTTCCATGGATAGAGGTGCTAATTCTTGTTCTGGTTCAAATTGTAACATAGCATTGATAGCCTGAGGTGTTATAGGGAACAAAACACTTTGATCAGGAGCTAATACAGCTCTTTGTGTGGGATCATAATTTTCATGACAATAATGAATAATTTCAGGGAAAACGTGGACTGTAGGAATGAAATACCTTGGAAGATTGGATTCCCACAACCCTATAAGATCTTGCCCTTTTGAGTATTCGTCTCTGCAGCGACAGAAACTCAAACGGGGACTTTCATTGAAATGCAGGTCTTTTATTTGGAAATCTTCATCTATGAGAGGCAAGTAGTCTAAATCTCAGTGAGGAGCATTCAAAGGAGTGACATTTAGAGCAGTAGGGGCCTCCATTTTGGTTCTTGTGGATTCAAAATGGAGGTTTCAGTTTTTCTTGCAGACCGGACGGGATATCTGACAAAAGAGGAAATTGGAACAAATTGCAGGTTTGGGAAGCAAATTTACAGGTTTCAACTCTTCAATGAGGACTCAGAGAGGACTTTCAAACACTTTTTTAGAGAAAAACACAAGAAACCAAGCTTAACTTGCAGTCGGGGCGCGGAATGATAAATACCTGTTTTTGGATGGAAACTGGTTCTTTAACAGGTAATGGACAATGGCAGGGACGTTCTTCAACACGGGCGCAGCGGAATTTCTGAGTAATTTGGTGTATTTGCAGCGAATTTTAAAATTTGCAGCGGGAGCTTAGTCTCTTTCGAAAACCAAAATAACTGAAAAAAACGCGAAAAATGGCTTAAAAACAAGTCAAAAGGGTTTTTGTCGTTTTCGAGGTGATGATGTCATTTGACGTACGGGGTGACGTAAGGGAGTGGGGCCGGCGGTATGTGGTAGGCGGTAAGCGGTAAGCCCGCACCGCTTATGGAGGAAGGCGGTAAAAATCGCAATGGCAGCGATTCCACAGGATGCTTGCCACGTGGAATGCTGAATAGTCAAAACCCGCCCACTCCCCGCTGGCTAAAAAACTCACACGCGATGGGCAGCGGGATTGATCGGGACCGTTGATCAACGGAGGAATGATCTGACGGCTGGAGGAAAGGGAAACTTGTGCGGTTTCGAAAGTGGGCCCGTCGGGGTTTAAACAAGTTTTGACATGTAATCTAATCACCCCGGGGAGAAGCTAATAGGCGGGAATGGTTGTTAATTAGTCCAAATGAATAATTAACCCCGTGAATTTATAAAATGAATTGCGGCGGGGTTTGGCCATGTGGAATGCCACGTGGAATGCTGAGTATGGTGGCGCAGGATTCCGTCGTAGTTTATTCTTGTTTTTGGTGTTAAACACATATGTTACGTGTCTAACGCTTTTCTATATATATTTTATTATACGATGAATAAATTAATATAATTAATTCATCATAGGGGCGAAATGTATATATAAGGTTATAGTTTTACCAAAGGGCTTTATAAAGCGGGGTATTTATTTTAAATGTGCGGGACTATATATACTTTGGTAAAACATTATAATAAGAGGGTTTTGGGGATATTTATTAGAAAAGGGAGTTATATACATAGGAAAAAGGGATTTCACTAGGGATTTAATATAAGAGAGTTAGGTGTTAATATGAAAAAGGACAAGGAAAATCAAAACACCTTTGTACATCTAAGAAAGTGAAAACTTATGAAGTAAATTGCACATTTTTATCTTCAACACTTAAACTTAGAATAACAAGTTGTTTTGAGGAATTTTATGGAATGTTGCATCAGTTTCCTAAGTAAAATAGGATTTTACCTAGGAAAAGTTAAAGATGGAAGATAACAATGATGAATTATTTGAAGTGCTTAGGTCTTTTTTGATCATTAGGCCGAGGGTCCGGTCCCTCCAGAAGTCAAGGAAATGCCTTGAGCCCCTTTGATCTCCAATTACCTTAGTACTTTTTTGGGGGAAATTAGTAAAACTCTTGAGGGGAAAAAAATGATGAGGGAGGTTAATGAATTTGACTTTTCTTGCTGTGATTTTCCAGTGTATTTCCTGCTTTAGTACTTGTGATGAAAGTAAATGATTAACCAACATGTAGCAGCACCATTCATCAGATAACACTTTGTAGCACCATCTACCTACCCTATCTACTTAACACTACCATTTTGTCTTCTTTATTAGGGTGCATTTAGACTTGCAAACCCTGATCAATCTTTTCTTTTACATGATGAATCTATCTATTTCTACCCTTATTACATCCAAGGGCTCAGATTAAACTGTTGAGCACCTTTTATTCACTCTACCTAGCTACTTATCTGCCAAGATTAAACTGTTTGGCTAGATATTTATTCTCTAATCTATAACATGAAATTAAAATATGACTAAGCCAAGTTTAAACAGTTTGACTTATTCATGAATTGTGGCAAAATTTTCACAAGCTGCACACAATTGATTTATTACAACAGAGTAAAAATTAGTGGCATTTGGATTTGCACACTTTCCTTGGTCTATTTTTTGCTTGGGGTTCATTTTTTTCTCTTTTTGACCATTTTTATTCTTTTTACCCTTTGATCTTTCTTTTAGGGTATACCCTCTTTACATTTTTTAAATTTTTTGATTTTTTGGTTTTTCAAGAATATGGAACACCTTTGCTCTAAGAAAAAGGTTTGAACATATTCCATAGTTCAATCAAGACAATCATGAAAAATGAAACCAGAGCAGCCTAAGATCAGGTAAGTACTTTGAAACTATCCTGCTTTCAGCATACACTTAATAAAGACATTAAAGTAATCTAAGATTTGGTAAGTACTTCAAAACTAGCGAGCTTTTGATGCACTTTCAAATAGAAAACATTTTAAACATGAAGGGAAGCACATATGATAACAAAGAATAGTCTAAGATCAGGTAAGGACTTTGAACCTATCCTTATTTCAACACATTCTTAGGGAAAATTTCAGATAGTATTTGGGGATAAAACTAAAGGACATGGCTCACCATAACTTCCCTAGTTCATCTCTACTTAACATAAACTGAAAATAACATTCAAGGAAAATATTTAGCTTGGACAATAGGATGAGAGAACGCGAACATTCCTAAATTCTCAAACTGAATTAAATCATTCCTAAACAACACAATTTGGAAGAAAAAATTTAGATAAAGCTTATCAATCAGAGAAGGGTATTGATATACAATAAATCCTAACTCTATTCTTATTGTTCTTTATCAGAGAATATGGACAAAGTGAAAACAGAAAAAAAATAACGATTTATAATAAGAAAAACATCACCGTTGACATAGACCAGGATCCCATAAATCAGCTTGCATTGATGCTTCAAACCATTTACAATATTCAAGTCCAGTGTTTAAGTTCAGCAATCATATTCACTTCTCAGCCTAACTATTCTATCACAAACAGAGCTTGAAGAGCCTTTGAACACTATTTATAGGTACAAAATTCGAGCACAAGTATATTTCAAAGTTCAGCAACCAACATTTTCTCATCTTCTACAGGAGTATTTATAGAAGAAATGAGGAGGTGGTATCTGATAAAAGATCTCCTGGGTCAATTAATATAGACTTAAATTCTTCTTGGCCTTTGAGGGGCTTGATGGAGAATCTTACAGACGTTTGTCTGTATTAATTGTTTTACATTTCAGATTTAAGCTCGGTGGGAGATTTTGTTAACTTTAAGGCCCTGTTTCATGTTGTGATAGCTCTGCTGATATTTTGCATTAAGTTATTTTGGAAGAATTAACTATTCAGTTGTGTTGAGGAAAATATCTAATTTTCTGATCATAATTCTGCCTTTGTTGAATGCTTTGAGGCTACAGGTGGCATTGGGTAGCTGAGAGGAATCAATTAGCCTCTAATGTGGTGGTGGATGCTCTTTCTAACTGATAAATCTCTAATTTGTCTTTAATTGTGTTTTAATTCAAAGGATTAGGATTTTGATTTTCGATCTTAGCCGTAATCCTCCAAAACTGTGAAAACAGTCTTCCATCCTCTGCTTCTACTGTGTCTAAGTTTTCAACACTGATAATCTTTAGTTTTGATTTAATTTACTGTGTATTTTTGACGTGAAGGTTCTGCAAAGGGTCAATATGGCATCAATGCCCATGAAGCATTAATTAAAATTGGCATGGAACCCTTTGTAGTAATTTCCCTTTGATAAAACGAAAGTCTAGAGGATCGTCGCCCTCGGCTTTCATTTCCTTTATTGTAATGGGAAAAAGCTTTGAAGCCTACAAAAAACAACAAAAGTTAATAAATCCTGCATTTATTTGGTAAAACTGCTTCAAAGGTTGTGGGGAGGAGCATGGATGTTGGATGGCAGCATCCAATGGTGGAGATCGTGCATAGAAGTCAAAAGGAGAGCGGTGGGAGATGTTAAGTCAGAACCGTTGATATATGATTGACCAAGAAGATCAATGGTCGAGATTAACGGTGAATTAATAATGCGAAGGGGTCACATTATTTTGAAAATAGGAGAAAATGCGAAGAAATAAGGTTAAAAACCTTTTGGCGGAGGAAAATGAAAAGGAAAGAAGATTGGGGTTGATGGATAATCGTGGGCCATCGGATGAGATCAGGCAGATAGATCCAACGGTGGAGGATCCATCGGGGGTAGTCAATCAGGAAGGGGAATAAAATGTACCCGATAAAAACTTGTGATGCGATATTGCGCGGGCCGTCTGATCAGCTCAAGATCAACGACAAATATGGTTTCAAAACATGCATTGGTGGAAAACCTTCATAACACATGAAAACCAAAAACTTAATAAGATACAAAGGTTTTGGTTTCGGGGGCGGGTGATATATATGAAATGGCGCCCGATTGCGAGGAATGTGGTTTATATGGAAAAACAAAAGGCTCGGAGCTTATACATAAAAAGGGCCAATCAGGATCGGGACTTCGGATCGAGCTTTTCAATATACCCATTTTCGTCTCAAAACATTTCTCTGGTGGGTTTATACCAAAACTTAGGAAAAGTGGGTTTTTTGAATTAACAAAGGGAAATATGCATTGGAGATGGGTTTATACAGCGTTTAGTGCCCGACTGCGGGCCGTCGGGTTTATGAAAAGGATCAAAGGACTGGAGCGTAATATACAAAGGGCCAATCGGCATCAAACTTTCAAATAACAAAAAGACTTGCATTTGATGGAAAATCCTGATTGTGATAAGCGCTTTATGAGTCTAGCGCATGGTTATAGGGTGCTGGCACATGTGGGGAAGTGGTTATGATTTTTAGCCCAAAGGGGCTTAAGGCTGCAGTTAAATTTTTTTTTTTATGAATTTTTTCACGGTTTTTAATGGATTTGGGGGTTTCGGCAAAGTTTAAAAGTGAGTTTTAAACTTTGTAAAATGGTTGTATGAAGGGGAAATGGGGAAAAATGGAAAATAGATTAATTCCATGGGAAATGAAGGGGTAAAAAATGAAGGTTATTTTTGAGGTGAAAGGAGGGGAAAAATGGTGTTTACAACAGTCTTTTCTCTATGAAATCAGCAGAATTTCAGAGTTTAAAATGGAAACAACAATGAAGATTTAACAAAGGGCATGATGTCTTCATGAGTCTTCAAGAGATAAAATTTTTAGCAATAAAACCTGTTTCTTGAAGGCTTCAAAAAATTATTTAGCCACCATTTGGTATGACAAATTTTATAGGTCGCTAACAGTGGCTTCACTTGGGGATGGTGCCTTCTTGAAGGCATCAAGAAATTTAGACTTGCATTCTCTGGGGGTTGATTAGTGCCGCATCCATTGGGCTACATTTCTTTACTTGGATGATCTTCTTTTGCTCTGAAAACATGTTAGTAGCCATGAAAAACAATGGATCTTCATCAACACAAGCTTTCTACCTACCCAATCCTACTGATCTAACATTTTTTCTTCTTTAGAGTGCACTTGGATTGGAAAACTATTTTTACAACATTTTATTCTTTTGAAAGCATAAAAATAATCTAATTATACTCCTTATTTCTCCATGAAATCAGATTAAACAGTTGAGTCCATAATCTTCTCTACCTAATCTAATAATCTATTAGGATTAAACAGTCTAACAGATTTTTATTCTCTAATTTCTAAAATAGAAATTTAAAAGCATACAAGTCAGGATTGAACAGTCTAAATTGATGTTGATCTATGGCATAAGACAACAAGCTGCACATAGATGTTTATTCTACAGAAAATTAAATCAAAATGGAAGGCTTAAAATCCGAAAGTTCTAAGCATTTCCTTCATCTTTTTACAACTCTGTTTTTACTTCTGTTCGAGCTGTTTTTTCCTTATCATCTGGTTCATATTTTGAGCTGATTAGAACCAGTTTGACCTCTATTTTGACTCATAAATTAAAATAGATTGGAGTCATTCTTTTTTTGGACACTTAGGTTCAGATTTTGAGCTTGTTTGAACCTTTATTTTCTAGCCTAATATATCTACTCATAAGCCAAGATTAAACTACTTGGAAAATCGAATTCGCTAACCTATCAGTAGTAAATTTAAAAATAATTAGTCATGATTAGGCTGTATGACTAATTAGAAGTGTGTTTTCAGGAGTGTAATTTAAGCTTGCACACTTTCATACTTTGTTTCTCTTTTTTGGCATGGGGCTATACCTTTCTTGTTTTTACAATCCTGCCCTATTTTCTTTTTTTTCTATGGTTTTTGTATTTTTGTTTTTTCCAACTTTGAATGCAATGATGGGTGAAATATTTATAATGAGAGAAAAGAAAAAAATGCTTTTAGAACATGACATGGATCAAGAGAAGCAATGCTTAAGCATCTTGCCATTGACAGGACCCCCAAACAATTCTGCTCCATTGAACTCTTGTAAGAAAAAGGCATTATTACCAACAGCTGAATGAATGAAGTAAGGGCCAAGCCATAAGTTGTCAAATTTTCCATACATTCCCTTGTCTTCTCTCCTTCAGTCCCACTTTAAAACTTTTTCCCCAACATTAAAATTGTTGGCCTTTGTTCCTCTATCAAAAAGCTTTTTAATGTTGTCCTATTTTTGTAATGATTTGTTATAAACCTCCTCTCTGGTTTTCTAGAGATGAATTGTTTGATTAATCCTTCTAATTATGTCATTGTCTTTAGACTGAACCTATTTAATCAGCTTCATAACTAGTACACCAAGGCTGGTTGGAAAAATTGCATCTGTACCATACACAAGCTGGTAGGGTGACATACCAATAGATTTCTTCAATGTCAATTTGTCAGCCCAAAGCACATGTACAAGCTTTGTGTGCCAAGACTTCTTGTTGTCCTCCAACAACTTCTTGATTATGTTCACCAAACTCTTGTTTGAGGATTCTGTAAGTCCATTACCTTGAGGGTAATAGGCCATGGAATGACCCAATGTTATCTGACATTTGTGACAGAACTAAACCATCTTCTTTGATCCAAATGCTTCTTCATTATCATGATGATGTTGGTAGGACAACAAAATCTAGAGAGAATATTATTCTCCATGAATTTTATAATGACAGAATCATTGGCTTGCCTATAAGGGATGGCTTCTATCCATTTTGGTGAAGTAGTCTGTGGCAGTAAGAATCCATCTATGTTGGGCAGAGGATGGTGGATGGTGGATGGATTTCTCCTATGAAGTCAAATCCCCACAGTTGAAATGGAGCTTCAACAGTGATTGGATGTAGAGGTAAGGGTAGCAGCTTCCTCTTGCCTTCAAAAAGTTGACATTTATGACAGGCAATTATCATCTTGTGAACATCAAGAAAAAGAGTAGGCTAATAGTAACCAGCCCTCAAAATTTTGTTGGCTGTTGTTTTCTAGTATAAATGGCCTCCACACTCCCCTTTGTGGAACTCGTGCTTAACCTTCTCTGCATCATACTCAGGAAAACAGTTAAGCAATATACCACTTGCATTTTTCCAATAAAGACTTTTATCTATAATGCAATAGTTTACAGCTTTTAACTTTAGAAACCTTGCCTTTGTTTTTGATAAACCAAGAGATGCATTCAAATTAAGAAAAACATAAATAATATCAGCATACCAAGAGGAATTCATAAAATTATCTTCAAAAATGGGAGTTGAGATTTCCTCTTGATCATCCAAAGCATTTATCATATTAATATCAAGAACTTCAAAATTTGAGTTAGCCATTAATCTAGCTATACCTTGGTCTTCGATGAGTTTAGTGGGCTTTATCTCTAAATCATATTCAAGAAAAACAGCTATCCATTTACCTCTCTTACCATCTGGGTCCTGTGTTAGAATTTCTTTCACAACTGAATTTGGGACAAAGGCAATGATGTGGGAATGCAAGATGTATACCCTGAAGTCTTTTAAAGGCTTAACCAAAGCAAAGACTTGATTTTCCATAATTTTATACTTCAAAGGAGCATCTCTCAAAGCCTTGCTAAAGAATGCAATAGGTTGCTCTTGTCCTTGTGGATTTTTCTATAAAAGGACAGAAACTATTGTATGTTCTGATGCAAATGAAAAAATATAAAAATCTTTTGAAAAATCAGAACTTATCAGGACCAGTGTTTTGGTTAACTCTTGTTTCACCAGTTCAAAGGACTTCTTTGCTTCCAAGGTCCATTTTACCCCTTGCTCCTTTTTCAACATGTTTGTAATGTTTCTAAGGAGCTCCAACAAGTTGGATATGAACCTTCTCAAGAAATTAATCTTTCCGATTAAAGACTGCAATTCCTTGATGTTTCGAGGATGAGAGATTTGCAATATGGCCTCAATCCTCTTTGGATCTATCTTAATACCCTCTTCTAAAATAATGTACCCAAGAATTTTACCTTCTTGGAGACTAAAAAGAGTTTTCTTAGGGTTTAAAGATATCCCAAAATTTTTGTATTTCTCGAATACTTTCCTCAAATGTTCTAAGTGCTCTTCATCTGTCTTTGAAAACACGGTGACATCATCAAGATAAATAATGATGAAGTAGCCCAATTCTTCCGAGAATGCTATGTCCATGGCTCTCTGAAAAGTTTATATAGCATTCATTATACCAAAGGGCATCTTCACATACATGAAAGTGCCCCAAGGTGTAGTAAATGCTATCTTTAGTTGATCATCAGGGTGGACTAAGATTCGATTGTACCGTGAATAGCCATCAAGCAAAGAAATTATTTTTGAACCAACTACCCTTTGTAAAATATGGTCCATCTTGGGTAAAGGGTAGTTGTCCTTAAGTGAAGCTTTGTTTAAGTCTCTAAAGTCTAAACAAAGCCTAATCTCTCCTATTTTATTCCTAACTGACACCATATTAGACACCCACTTAGAATATCTAATAGGGACAATAATACCAGCTTCATACATTTTCTTGACCTCCTTCTCAACCAAAGGCAACTGAACAGGGTTTATTCTGCGTAGTTTCTATTTGAATGGTTTTTTGTTTTTCTTGAGAGGGATTTTGTGTTGTATTATTTCAATGTCATAGGATTTAAGATCTTCGTAACTCCACGCAAAAACATCAGAAAATTCTTTAAACAACTTTATGTATTTGAATTTAATGTGAGTTGGTAAAGTTTTAGACAGTTTGATCATCATTGGTTTTTGTTTACTGCCTATATTTCACTCTTCCACTTCAGTCTCTACAGGCTTCATCTTTGGATTTTTTGCCACATCGTTAAAATCAAACAACTCTTCTAAAGGGGCCAGACCCTTTGGCAAACTCTAATCTTTAGAGTGCAGGTTTTCTAAGTCCTCTATTTCTAACTCTGCAGTTGTCTCTATTTTGTTTTTAAGTTTACTAGATAGTATATTTATATTGAAAACCTCAAGAGACTGTTCTTCTTCACCAAGAAAAATTTCTTCACTATTTCAGTCTGTTTCATAATATGAGTTTGAACTGTGTAGTTCAAATTCATTTCTGAATTGCATGAAGTCTTCTATTTTTTTTTTCTCCGTCAAACACTTGCCAATATTTTTCGTTATTAGGAAAGGTTGGTCTGAATTTAATCTGAGTTGTGAATTCTTTGGTTTCCTATGGTGTTAAGCATGTTCTAGCTTCAAAAGCTACTCTGTGGGCTGCGATATTTCTTTTTCTTTGGACAAAAATTAACTGGGACTCTTCAAAAAATTTTAAAAGGTCCACGACATCATTGTGATAGGCCCTACGTCTAGGGTGATTAGCGTTGTATTCCCCGTTGACTTGCCTAATAATTAATTTTGAATCCCCATGGACTTTAATTCTTTTGGCTCCTAACTTTTTCAACAAATGTAAGCCTAAAAGCAGGGATTCATATTCTGCTATGTTATTCGAACAATGGAAGTTTAATCTACAGGAAATTCTTTCTGTGTGGTTGTTCTTAGTGTTACAAATCCAGACACTTGCACCACCATTCCTTCTAGTGCACGACTCGTCAAAGTTCATACTCTACAAAGGACTAGCTTCAGGTTCTTTCGTTTGATTATTTTCCTCTTCAGCAAAAGTGCTTTTGTTTCGTTCTTGAATATCAACACTTGGTTGAAACTGTTTTAATTCCCCAGGTTTTTCAATGTATTGAGGAATGATTTCTTGAATCTCAAGGTTGAATATCGATGGAAACATGATTTGTAGTTCAAGACCTGTGTTTGGTTTGCTAAAGTTTTCAAATGCAACAAACTATTTCGACACTTTTATGGTGTTTCCCTCCTCTTCTCTATTGACCATTAATTCTGTTAAAGTGAATTGTTCACTGAATGATTCATCATTAAACAGGATAAAAGAATCGAGGCCTATATTTACATAATACAGAGGAGAGTTTTGCGGTCTGTCTTGGCTTGTAACCATGTACTGCATATGTGATTCCCTGTAAAGTCTTCTTGTTTGATTAAAAACAAGGATGGTGGCAAAGGTCATGTCCATTTGCATAGTCCCTTGTAACTTAGCCCTGCAAGACCTAGATAATAACATTCCATACTTTGGGGGTACATCAACCACAACTATATCCATGACCAAACATTTGGCTGGAATCTATGCTAAGTTAACGCAGATTTCTTTGATTAATCTTTAACATTTTACTCTGCTTGAGTCAAAGGAGTAAAGGTCTTTATAAGGTCTGGTGATTTCAAGGCTTAGGCTCTCCATCACTGATTTAGGCATTAAAGGATGAGAGGCCCCAGAATCATGCATAGCGTTGTGCAAAATCTTGTCATGAACATTTCAACTTACATAAAAAGGAGGAACAGGTCCCTCTTGATATCTACTTTCAATCTTTGGACCAAAAATAAGCTCCGGCTAGTCATCGTTAAGATTGACTGTGTCATTATTCTCTATGTTTAACGCCTTCAAAATCTGAGACCTATATACATTCTAGGCAGCTAACTCAGTCAAGGGAACAAAGATTTTAATTTTGGAAATTTCCTACTCCAAGCTAAAAGGAATTTGATTCTTTAAAGTGCTTGTCTCAGCCTTATTAACTGCCACTTTGTCAGCAACACCAGCTTGTTGATTTGTCCTATTTATATCTCACAAATTTTTTTTCACAGGAGTATTAGCTGAGGTGCTAACACTACTAAGGTTGACACTCTGTTTTTTATTGTTTTTAGTGCCTTTCTCTTTACCTTTATCAGAATTTCTAGCCACTGTTTTGTCCTTTTGTTTCACAATTTTGGGTTTGTTTACAGTGCTTTTTTTGTGAATATTTGTCAGAGGTTTTGGTGTTGGGAGTTTGTTGATTGGTTTTACTTCTAAGCTAATATTCCCTTTGAGATTCGACGATGATATTCTCCATGTCTTGATAATAACTTTCATCATCATTTCTTTTGTCATCATAAGGTGTGTATAGACCTTGTTTTCTATCGTAATGAACCTCAAAGTCATCATTATCTACTCCCAGAATGTTCACATCATCCTCCTCTACTTGCTCATCTGTTTCCTCAACCTCGCTCACATAGTTTTGATGAAAGGGAGGAGTGATCTATTGATCATATTCCCTAGGCACATTGGAGTCGCCAATTTGTTGAGGAGGTAAATCCCCTCTGCGGACAGAGGCGATCCCTACTAGCCCAGCAGGGGTCTAGCAACAAACAAACAATGTCATGACGCAGGTTCCTAATTACGAATGAAAAGGCTGGAGATAGAAGCCTACCTGGATTCCAACGCTAGGATCTGAAGAAGAAGCGTCCCCGTTCCTCAGCCTTGGCAGATCACAATCCCTCCACGATCCCCGCGGATGAACACCTGCACATGGAAGAAACGAACAGATACAAGCATAGAAACCAGCATACGTAACTAAACATCAGTCAGAAAGGACGTTACTCACATTAACATGATGGAAAACAGAGTGGAACCATAATCATAATCATCTATTAAATAACCCACGAAGAGAGATTACAACCAAGTTCTGACGTCGCGGTCTCCTTCGAACGGGTTTCCCGATCGTCCCCGTCTCGCAAACTTACCATGAGAAGGAAACCTCTCAGAGTCTGCGTGACAATGGTCTCCTTACTTGAGTCGGCCTTAAGGGAAAGAGGTGCTTTACAACAGAAAATGCCCAGGGAATATGTGTTGCTATTCGAAGGCTTAGGCACTTCTTTCACATCTGACCCTTCAGCCTTTCCCCCCTTCATCAATGGATGAAGGCTATATTTGTAGAGGAGAGGAGGAGTTTGGGATCCCTACAATAGTGGAAGGGAGGCCTTATCCTTTGGGAGGTTCCCCATAAGGTGGAAACAAGAGGCCAAAGGAGGAAGGCCGTGGTTATTCAGGCGAAACCACTCCTGATGACTCATCCACGAAGTTGTTGTAATCGAAACTTCGCCTCTTTTTTTAAAAACTTTCCATAAACAGAGTGGCGCGGGTACAACACTGGGACAGAGTGCCAATTGGCGCGGGCTCAGTGTTAATTTTCCCCCATTAGGCGCGAGTACATAACCGGGCTACGGCGCCCCATCCCAAAGCAGTGTTTTTAGGGGTGCAGTAGGGGAAATGATCCAACGAAGCCATGTTGTCCTCATGAAAGGGATGCAATGATGAGTATTTGCAAGGCATGACAACTTGTGGTCACATAATGGGTCCTCCATTGTGCGGGACGGGGAATGGTAGGGACGGTGACAAATTCTTGTGTAACACCATGCTGCCATGATATGTGGTGGGGGTGGATTTACAAGAGGTGGATTAACAAGAGAAAGAGTGGGCTGAAGTGGAGTGGTTTGAACAGTGGATGTAGGGTGAACAGATGTGGATGGACCATGAATAGATTGCTGAGCTGACCTTGGATGAGAGACACCTAAATTGTGAAGGAAATTTAAGTCAGGTGGCGTTGTTTCTCTACTACGAGGATGTTCACTTGTTTCAGGAGATGAAAGTGAAGACTCAGAATCTAGGTGATCTAAATCATCAAGAGACCTAGTTCTAAGTGGATTTCTTAAGTCTACTTGTGATTGTTGTAGAGCTGCAAGATTTTCAGGAAATTAATTAGCTCTCAAGGGTGATCTGAAAACAGTTGAAACTTTTATCTTAGGAGACTTCCTAAGGATACTTTTTGGGTTATCAACTATCTCAGGTGGATTTGGGTCAGGATAGGCTCTAGTATGAATCTTTCTAGGAGCCACTATGCTGTGTTTTTCAGACCCTACTACACAAGAAAAGTTCAACCAGATATGATAGTCTTTAAGAGGTTAACTGATCTGTTTTACAAAAATTTTAATCCTACAGTCCTCTAACTGAGTTTGAATAATGATATGATGATAATGGTTCTTCCCAGTGGAGTCTTAAGGTCTGTTAAGGATTGTGGAGTCGCCAAATGGAAGTTTTTATCTCTTTTGGAGGTAAAAGGTTTTATGGTCCACCACCATGTTTATTAAATACCAATCTGAAGTATTTTTTTTTGTTTTCTAAGTTATTTTTTAGTCCTATTGGTTGTTAAGAGTGTCCTAAATCTGTTTCAAAACTTAGCTACAGTTATGAGACAAAGATAGTCTGCTCTTATGGCTAAGCTAGTTAATCTTTCAAGGTTAGATAAAATTTTATGAGAATCCTAGGGTTTTCCTAGTTTGTCACTGATTCAAACAAGTTTTACCATGATTACAATTGATTTGGTAGTGCTTGAAGAGGCTGCTTTTTACTCAGTGCAAAATTTTCTTGAATCAAGGGTCTTCTGAGGTCTTAAAGGTACCTAGGCTGAAAAAACACTCAAAATCCCCAGTGGAGTCACCAT
The DNA here is from genome assembly GCA_034641835.2 of Pinus albicaulis. NCBI lineage: Eukaryota > Viridiplantae > Streptophyta > Pinopsida > Pinales > Pinaceae > Pinus > Pinus albicaulis. The sequence goes on along the minus strand of CM076575.1, from coordinate 1,688,938,722 downwards.
AAATGTTGGATCCCTGTAATCAGCAAGATTGGAAAAGTTTGACTGCAGGGAGAAACACTATTTCAACCACTTTGGGATTCTAGGATCTATCCCTCCTGAATCCGGAGAGGGATCTCTCCAATAAGTGCAAATATTGATTTATCTTTAAAGCTTTTGGGTAATGATATTAGGCTAGTTATGAAGTCTGAGGGTTTTTGTTTGTTTTGGATGGTTGAGCATGATTATTGTTTGAGTGGAAAGTTCTAAATGGAAAGAGTTTCAAAGGTGTGAAGTTGCAAACAATCAGAACAAGCTTTGGCCGAATAGATAGATATAACGTTGGTTTTATTCCATTGGGCTATGGAGTCATAATAGGGTTTAATTGAAACAATAAGGAGCAAGAGTGGTCCATGGGGCAAGTCATCTATGTCTAAGGATCTCTTTAAATTTGATTTTTTGGAATGAAGTGATACAACAAGAAGGGGAATTAAACAAATGAAGAACAAAGAGCAGCCTAAGATCTGGTAAGTAATTTGAAACTAGCCAGCTTTTTACATACACTTAAGAAAGACACAAAAGTAATCTAAGATCTGGTAAGTACTTTGAAACTAGCCAGCTTTTGATACACTTTCAATAGAAAATATTTAAAACACAAAGGGAAAAAAAAATGATGACAAAGAATGGTTTAAGATCTGGTAAGTACTTTGAAACTATCCAGCTTTCAACACATTCTTAGGGAAACTTTCAGATAGTGTTTTGGGATAAAACTAAAGGACAGGACTCACCATAATTTCCCCAGTTCATCTCTACTTAGCATAACTGAAAATAACATTCAAGAATAACAATTAGCCTAGACAGTAGGATGAGGGAATGCCAACATTCCTAACTACTTGAACTGAATTAAATCATTCCTAAACAATCACAATTTGGAAGAAAACATATAGATAAAGCTTATCAGTCAGAGAAGGGTACTGATATACAGTAAATCCTAACTCTATGCTTGTTGTTCTTTATCAGAGAAAATGGACAAAGTGAAAACAGAAATAAAATAATGATTTACAATAAGAAATAACATCACCGTTGACATAGACCAGGATCCCATAAATCAGCTTGTATTGATACTTCAAACCAGTTACAACTTTAAGTCCAATGTTTAAGTTCAGCAATCATCTTCACTTCTCAGACTAAATTATATAATCACAAGCAGAGCTTCAAGAGCCCGTGAACACTATTTACAAGTAGAAGTTTCAAGCTCAAGTATATTTCAAAGTTTAGCAACCAACATTTTCGCATCTTCTACAGAAGTATTTCTAGAAGGAATGAGGAGGTGGGATCTGATAAAAGATCTCCTAGGTCAATTAATATAGACTTTAATACTTCTCGGCCTTTGATGGGCTCGATGGAGAAGTTTACAAATGTTTGGTCTGTATTAATTGTTTTACATTTAAGAATTAAGCTCGGTGAGAGCTTTTGTTGACTTTAAGGCTCTGTTTCATGTTGTAATAACTCTTATGATATTTTTGCATTAAGTTGCTTTGGTTGAATTATCTCTTCGGTGGTTGTGAGGCAAATATCCTTTGTTGGTCATTACTCAGCCTCTGTTTTGAATGCTTTGAGGCTACAGCTGGCAATCTGGTAGCTGAGAGGAATCAAGTGGCCTTTGTTATGGCGGTGGAGACCTTTCTGTCTGATAGATATTTTTGATTTGTCTTTAATCATGTTTTAATCCAATGGATTAGGCTTTTGATAATCGATCTTAGCCATAATCCATTAAACTGTGGAATTCATCTTCAATCTTCAGTTCTGGCTTGTTTAATCTTCAACACTGATACTCTTTTCCTGGATTTAATTCATTGTGTCTTGTTGATGTGCAGGTTCTGCAAAGAGTCTGTGTGGGCATCAATTCCCATGAAGCAGTGACGAGACGTGAAGTTGAACCCTGAGGAATGATTTTTTTGTATGCACAAAGGCATGAGGGATCTTCATCCCCGGACTTTGGTTTTCCATTAATATAATGGAAAAACCATTTAATCCTGCAAAATACACAAAAATGTTATGAAATCCTGCATTATTGGGGTAGGAATTGCTTCAGAGGTTGTGAGGGGGTGCGTGGCTGTTGGATGGAAGCATCCAACGGTGGAGATCTACGCATAGTGGTCAAAAGGAGAGCGGTGGGAAGAAAAAGTCAAATCCGTTGATCTATAGAGATCGACGGTCAGGATTAATCAGGAGGAAATAAAGCGAAGGGGTCACTTTATATGGAAATGGCGGAAATATAGGGTTAAAAATCTTTGGTGGAGGAAAAATGAATTAAAAATAAAAATGGGTTTCGGGAGGAATATGAGCCATAGGATGATATGGGCTCATAAGGATCAACAACTGAGGAGGCACGCGATGAATCACAATGGAAAAGAGGGAAAGCGGTTTTGGGAGGTAAAACCATGAGTTTCACGTGCTGAAAGGGTGGGACAATGGTTTTACCTTTTGGAACGCGATACACATCCCTGCCCGACATGTGGCTTTAGAAAACAATTTATATCATGTGATTTTTGAAAATTAACCTCCGTGCTGAAAGTTACGCGAAAATGCGCCTGAACCGTTAGATCTGGGGTCTAATCTGATGGCAGAGAGCGAGCGCGAACTTGGAAAGATGCGTAGGAAGAAGAGGGAAGGGTGGTTTTATTATGGACAGTCCGATCTGAGATCGACGGTGGAGATCACATCTGGAGGAAGGCAGGACCCATAGCGTTAGGGCTTGTCGGGGTTAATATGAGCCATTAGATGTATAGGATCAATGGTCAGGATTTGATCTGGGGATAAACGGAAAAAGGAAAAAAGTGGAAGAAGGGTTAATAAGGGCCGTTGATCTGCAGAGATCAACGGCTGTGATTGGCTGAGAAACATTATGAGCGGGGTTGCATGTTTTAGACCAAAGTCAGGAAATGCGATCTGGACCATCCGATCTGGACACGTGGATGGTCCAGATGCAATCAGAGTTTTGCAATCAGCGGGGAAGAAATTCTACTGGTGCCGATGCGATTGAGCGCTAGCTATCGATCTGCAGATCAAATAGATGGTGGGGAGTGAATCAGAGGGTTTCAAAAAGACGGAGGATAGGTTTATGATCGGAGCAAATATGGGTTGTTGGATCGAAGATATGGCGGATAGATCCAACGGCGGAGGATCCATTGGGGAATGCCAATCGGAAGGGGGAACAAATGCTCTTGACAAAAACTTGCAAAGAAATCCTACGCGGGCTGTTTGATCGGCTTAAGATCAACGGTGGATATTGTTTTAAAACATGCGCCGACAAAAAACCTTTAACACTTAACAAAACCCAAAATTTCATGAAATGCAAAGGTTTCGGGGCTTGGGGCAGGTTATATATATATATATATATATATATATATATAAAGGTTTGGCGCCCGTCTGTGGGGCCGTTGGTTTATATGGAGTGTGATAGGCCCAGGGCTTATGTATATAAGGGCCAATCGCATCTGAAGGTTGGGCTTTTCAATATAACCATTTTGATTTTCTCCGATGCGATTAGTGCTTCGGGACTGCAACTCTTGGTCCCGAGCGTAACTTATATGGAGTGAAACGGAGAGTGGGGTCTATACAAATGGGGCTTAATCACATCAGAACTTTGATGCGGGGCTTTTCAATCTACCCATTTTACATTAAACACATTGCTCCGGTGCGTTTTAGACCAAAACTTAGGAAAAGTGGGTTTATTGAATTTACAAAGAAAAGTTAGCATCGGGAATGGTTTATTCACAAGTTTTAAGCACTGAATGTAGGCCCAAGGGTTATATGAAGCGGTGAAAGACTTGGGGCTTATAATCAAAGGGCTAATCGCAATCAGAGGTCTCAATAAAGCAAAAAGACTTGCGCGTTGTGTTTTGTTCCGATGTGATAAGTGCCAAATGGGCTTAGTGCTTGGTTCTAGCACCAAGGCATATGGTGGGGAAGTGTTTAGGACTTAGCCCAAAGGGACTTAAGCTTGTAATACAAAAAAGTGTATTTTTATGATTTTTTCAGAGTTTTCTGATGGATTTGGGGGTTTCAGCAAAGTTTAAAAAGTGAGTTTTAAACTCTGTAAAGAGGACTTTATGAAGGGGAAATGGAGAAAAATGGAAAATAGAGGAATTTCGTGGGGAAACAAAGGGGTAAAAATGAAGGTTAGTTTTGAAGTGGAGGGAGGGAAAAAAATAGATTTTGTAGCAGTCTTTCCTCTATGAAATCAACAGAAATTCAGAGTTTGAAATGTAAACAGCAGTGAGGGCATGATGTATTTATGAATCTTCAAGAGATAACATTTTTAGCAATAAAAATTGTTTCTTGAAGACTCAAAAAACGATTTAGCCACCATTTGGTATGACAAATTTTATAGGTGGCTAACAGAGTGAAAATATATTTGATCCCTCTAGGCGCTTGGTGGATCTAGGCAGCTGATATATTAATATAGATGTATTTGACATTGAAATATTTTATTTTTAATTCATGTTCTCCGTATTAAAATGTTAAAACATGTCCCCTCATATTTTTTCATGTATGTAAACATTTAATTATTTTTTTATTAATATTTTTTTAATTAATATTACATATCAAATCCATGTTAAACTTTGAAAATTTTACAAATATCCCTCATACATTGAATTAGAAAGCAACTATTAACGAAATAAGAATTCTCTCAATCTTTCTCACTAAAGTGAAAATATAAGAAAATTTTCAATTTAAATTACTTTATTTTTCTCTATAAAAAGTATCTATAAAATTATGTTATTTAATATGGACATTGAAATATTTTACTTATGGTTGTCAATAAAATATATTTTTTTTTTATAAATATATATATTTTAAATATCACATGTAAATGGAGCAGAGAATGAATTAAGCATAATGTAATATTAATAATACTATTTCTTGTCATGTGAAAAAATTACATTTTTTCCTTGTAGTAAAAAGTAAATTACATTTTTTACTCATTTTATTTCTTCCTCATAATAAAAGCTAAGTTATTTTGTTTACTTTCGGTTACATTATATCTCTATATAAAGTTATATAAGATTAAGGTGTAAATTGAAGTATTGTAATTATGACCCACATTAATTTATTTTCTTATTACTATTTCTAATTTGTTAATTTTAATTATTATTTTACTATTTTTAAATGTAATGTTATGTGACAACATCTCTCCCATACTAAGTTTTAGAGCTTAATTTAGATTTAATACAAATTAAAAAATTATTTTTTTATAAAAATTATTTTATTATTAAAGTTATGCCATTTTTAAGAAATGTAAATTTAATCTTTAGAGAAACTCTTACAAATTTAAATTAAAAATTTCTCTCTCTAAAGATGAGGATAAAGAAATCTAAAATAAGGCTTTAGATCAAGTTACTTGTAGTTGGGGGTTTTCTCTAATGGAAGTTCTCCCTTAAAGAGGCAAGTGAACTTTTTCTAGTAATAAAGATGTAACATTTTGAGGCTATTTCGGTTCTTTATTTTCTATTGTACTAGTTTAAATTAAACTCTTTTCAATAATAAATATGAGTTAAATAATACCATTTAAATTATCACGAGATATTCACTAAAATTCATGTTTTTCACATTTCTCCTAGCTAATATTGCATCATGTTCACAATGATAAATACATGTCTACTTTAAATAATTTAGTTACAAATACATAAAAAAGAGATATTTATTTTACATAATCTAAACAGGAAAAAAATGCATCACCAAGTTTATTTGAAACTCAAAGAAAGGCCTCTTAATCGCCATCCCAAATGTAGTGTGCTTGGTATGTTTTAATTGCATTAGTGCTAACATATTTACCCAACGCACCGTCTAAAAACAATTTAAAATTATAGCTACATATTGGGGCATTAGATAATGTGAACATTCCGTCCTGATACAGAAATGTTATATGTGTGCATTGTTGCATAAATGTGACACACCACTACTAAAATTTAAATTTGTGAACCAATAGCAGTGCATCATAGGTAATTCAACATTGTATATGGTGCAATTTTGTTTGACAACACACTGGATCCGATGCATGACTATGTTTTTAGTGCACGGATGATTTTTTTAAAGTTGAAAGTTATGTTTCCATATTAATAAATACATTTTTCATGTAATAAAAAAAATTGTATTTTATGTATGAAGCTGATGTATTTTACATGTCAATCATGTAGCAGAGACATCAACAAAGGGAGCAACAACAATTGGAAATACTTAGCAAAATAATGAAAACAAAAACATGCAACAATAGTATAAATGATTAAATAACACAAGTACATATCACTCTCCATTATCACCATCTTTACTATCTTCCACAACACTTGGCATGATAACAATGTTTTTCTAAAAAACATGTTTTGATCTAGGGTCGTGTCTTAATATGGACCACCAATCCCTATCTAACCCATCTAGGTAAAAAAAACATTGGGTTGTAGTGTTTTGGGAAAAAATAAGGCTCCCTATCTTCATGCCACATCTATCTATAGTTGTAGATATCATCCCACTATCATGATATTCCTTTAAATTATTCCGATCAAAGGTGTCCCACCACTTGCACCTAAAAATTACAAATTTTAATGAAGAGAATTTCACTTGAATGATCTATTGTATCTTTCTGACGTAACCTGATGTCCCCTACCTTAGGTTTTGATCGTGGTGGATAGCACGCCTAGATTGGTCAGACTTGACTTCCACTTCAAAGTCTTGTCTCATGCATCCATCATCAACATCCTCCATGAAAAAATGATGTCCATATGCCTAAATAGATGGGAACAAATGGACCTATAAAGAAGTTATGAAAAAATCACAGCATCATGTGTCTAATAACCCGAACATAATTAAAATATAAAATATATATAAATGTTAAAATTCAAAGGTCCAATATGAAGTTTAAATTGTATATAAAGAGATTATAATTACTGAGTTACTGCACCCAATCCCTATGTTTAGTGCATCCTCTTCAGCACGCAGGTAACAACCAAATGCATCAGATTTATCTCTAACTTAATCAACAACCCAACTACTAGGGCATGTCATTAGCATATTTTGTTTTAGATAATCAAGATAAGGAACACTTCTACCATTCAACCATTTGAATTCTTTCCTGTCATTGTCCCATTTCCTCCTCTTCTCTTCGTACAATGCGACCCACGGTTGTCTCGCTTCCATATTGTAAAGAATGAAGTTGTTTATGACTTCAATTTATGAATTCGTTGATGAAATCAAAGAAACATATATATATATATATATATGTGTGTGTGTGTGTGTGTGTGTGACATAAAAATATGCATTAATATGAAGTTTAGTGTGAATAGTTATTGTGTAGTAATAATCTTGCACTTACTCTTTATCATGTGATTCTTTCCATTTCTTTCGAGAAGCTCCCCTTATCTTTTTTCTTTCATCTCTTTCGTCGTCACAAATCGTGGCACGTGGTGTGTTTTCGATTTTCTTGATGTACTTACTGGCATAATAGAAAGAATCATGAGATATATACCCATCTGCCATAGACCCCTTGTGTTTTCCCCTTTTTCAAACAAAAACTTTCATTTTCTTCATGTAACTTTGTAAGAAGAACATCCAACAACAAGAAATGACCCCAACTGATTCAAACTCATCAATTAGGTGAATTAGAAGATGAACCTGCAAGTCCATGAAACTCGTCAGTAGTTCCTTCTCAAAGATACAAACAATCTTAGTTATCTCTTGACACTACTGTGGAATGCTATCCATCTGAATCTCCTTTGATGTGATCCAATGTACAAATGAAAATAATTTAGATATGGCATGTCATAGGTCTTGGGGTAAGTCATGTTTCATACATTCACACACAAGAAAAGGATAATGACATTGCACATTAAAATGTACATTATACAAAAATTAATTATAAATTATCCCATTACATAAAAATGAAAAAAATTAATAAAATCATGCTTTTGACATACGTACTCTTAGAAGGTTCAAATAGTCATGTGATTTCAACCCTGAAAAATGGTCATCCACAATGAAGCAACGTCATAATGAAGACCCATATAAATAAAGAACCCTCACATTCATTATAACTTCCTTTGCCAAATAAAGATCATGTTTCTTTAAAATCCATGGTACATCACTTTCTTTGAAAGGACCAAGAGGGGCCAACCTCTCCTGTAGTTTCTTGTATTGGCTAATGTTTCTTTTTATTTTTCGAAGAAATAATATCTCTCCTAACAACTGATGTGTCACTTTCTTTCGATGATATGTACCTCCGTAAAGAATACGAAACAATTTTAAATATATGCATGGGATCTAGTAAGTGGGAAATCTTAAGATGCTCCCAATATGGGAGCTCATAAAAGACAAAATTCCTTTTCATCCCAATGGGAAATTTATCAACATAGCTTTCGAATAGATCTATATCATCAAACATAGGTTCCCCATTTGAATCAAACATTTATGTAAACTCCTTCTCCTTCTCTATCTCATATTCTCTAAGCCATCCAATTGGTGTCATTATTGCAGGCCTTTGGTTTTTCTCTGGTTTACCATTGAAAGTGGATATTCCTCTTCTGTAAGGGTGTACTTTTGGGAGGAATACCCTGGAGTAATCATACACTAGCTTTCATAGGTGTTTAGACCACCTAGACTATAGAGAAGGTCCACAAAATTTACATCCATGATACCTTTTTGTTACAAGACATGTGAAATTATTGTATACAGGTTGTCACTTTGGCGACCATGAAGATATGAACAATTACAACGAATTAAATTAATATGAGAAAAAATATTGTTACTAAACAAATGAATAAGAATGTAATTTACCAAAGCAAACTCCTAAGCTTGGATAGTCATGTATGGTGTAATCACATATGCCATACAACGTAAAAATTCTCTATGTTTCAATCGGTCTTGATACATCGTACACATGTATCCCTTTCCATAATTCCTTAAATTTTTCTACCAATGGTTGTAAGTAGAAATCCATATTCTTCATTTGTCTTCTACCAGGGAATATGAGAGCCAAAATAAGATGTTCATTCTTCACGGACAACCATGGGGGTATATTTTTATTAATCCTTACGACAAGCCAAAAAAAATAGTTGGTGTTTTGGAGGGAATATGGGTTGACGCCATCCATGGCTATGCTGATTCTTAGACTTCGTAATTCATCCTTGAATTTTTTATGCCATGTATCCTCTATATGCTTCATGGATATTGAATCTGTTGGGATTCACATAACTCCTAAATCACTTCTATGTAAGGCATGCCATCCTTGAAACATAGCTAATTATTTGCAATGGAAGAGTCTTTGAACCCTTCGGATGATAGGCATGTGCCTCAATATCTTATGAGGAGGACCATGTGGTTTACCGTTTTTTTTAGTTATGGTACTTATCATGCCCACATTTTGGACATATCTCTTTGTTTGCATATTCTCCTATATATAGAATGAAATCATTGAGACATGCATTATATCATATGTACTCAACCCCCAAAATTTTCAACAACTGATTTACCCCTTCACAGTTACCCAGTAAGACATTATCACTCGAAAGAACCTTATATTTGAATATTCTGGATTTGGTGGGGAATATATTAGTACAATGTCAATATTTAACATTCATAAATCAACCATTTTTAAATTTGAGTGTGTGACAAGATATAAGGAACTTGATTGATCATGCAAGTTGATTACCTCAGTATTGCCAAGAAACATTCTTTTGACATGCAAAAATTTTATTTCATGTTGTACAACAACATCATTGTCCCAAAATGAGTAGAATTTGACTTGCCGCCAGGTCCCAAGAGAGGGGTGGTGGAAGCATATTTCAAGATTTCGAATAAGGTATCAGTGATATGAGCATCATCCCCTAGCTCATTGTTATGGAATGCATCTAACAACATTTCCTCCCTGGAAGTCATATCCCATAGGAATCATACATACCAACCTCCATTTTATTTCCTCCATTTCCAACTTGTGATGAAGAGATACTATTGTTGTATTCATTCCTAATTGGTGAATTTGAATATAGTGGGAATTGAATAGGTGGTTGATTAAACCATTTTTTGTATGCTTCCTCTCTGATTCTTGCTCTGAATGAAACCTTGTCTCGATTTTACATTATAGTGGGGTGCACCAGAGGATGGTATGTGAGTCTCTCAGCATCACTAGAATCCTAACTTCAAAAAATACTGAACGTCATTAGTAAAATATCAATGCTATTAGTAAGCATGGAATTGCAATTGGTTTATTGAAATTTCAGTATACCAAACAATTATTACCATTGTTGATCCAAGATTGTGGCTAGAAGGTTCCATGTTCCAATTGGTAGGGTGAAGAGGCTATCCATTTTCATCTATCAACTACTTGTGATATGTTTCTTCTGATAAGAGATTCTGACGTTTTTGAAAATAATATGGAGTAATATTTTATGCATCCGAACTTGATTCTGAATCTAGATCCTAAAAATAATCTGCATATATTTTTATTCAAATTGACATGGATTAAAAAAATTGAATTAGATAATCGAAATATAAATAAAATATGAACTTACTCGAGAAGGAAAGGGAGAACTCTGCGAAGTAATTTGATCAACAATATGAAATCATCTGGAATTTGAAGAATTTTCCATTTGATATTATTGAAATTTTTTCCCTCTATTTGAGAAAAATAAGAAATAAAATTTTGTGTCAACATATAAAATTAATCTCGAGACCATATAACCACAATATGAATTTCAATATAGTTTTGAAACCATTTTTCAAGAACAAGGCGACTTTAAGCGGAAAATGTATACTATAAATTACTATAATTCATGCGGATGTGTTCTAAAGGATAAATGTCATTTTATGTGAAAATAAAATTTCAGATAGCTTTTAAACCCCAATGGTGCACTAATCATAATAAATAACACCGATTTGTTTAAATAATAAGTGCACTGATGCATTTAATTAATACCCGCACCAGTTTCCAGCATTTCGAAAAAATAAAAAACAAGTTATCATATCAGTTCTATTTCACATAAAAACACACTAGTACGTTTAAATAAAAAACAACACTGATATGCAATTGTTTCTTGAAAAATAAAAATAAAAAATTACATCGTTTGGGTGCTATTTTAAATATATACGCATCGTTGCATTAAAAAAACAATCACACCATTTCGTTATTTTGAAAGAAAAAAAATCATGTAATTGTGTTGAAAAATATGGCGCCACAAAAATGTTGATGTGATTTTTATATAAACGTACTGGTGTGCTTGAATATCAAACACACCGATGTGCAAAGAAATTGAATTAAAAAAAAGATTTATTTATTTTTCTATTTTTATATTTCAAAAACGAGCGGAAATTGATTTTCCAAAATCTAATTTGATAAAGTCTTCTAAATAGTAAAAATGTATTCATCATTTGATTTGGAAGTTAGATCGAAAGGTCACCATGCCTCAATTTTCATGCCTACCGGGCCTTTAGAAATCAAACTTAATAATTTTATAGGGCAATAATTTAGTGATTTAGAGGCCCTAACCCCTACTCCAATTGTGCATTGTTCGAGTCATCTAGTTTCGTCCAGCCTAGGCCTAGCGGCCATTTGTGAGGGGTGGAAATTTTTTTGTTAGGGTTCTCTAGCTATGAATTTAGTTTCCCTTTCATTCTTATAGAGATGAGAGAAATACATGCATTGTGTTATGAATTTTATGGCTTTCAGAAGTTACGACTTTCTCCGATTTGTTTTTTACTTGTTCTTCATCTCAAGTGCCATTGGCCTCGCCCTCCTTGGACGCACTGGTGAAGGAGAGCCTAGCCTCGACGATGAAGGAAGGTCAAACTGAGGTTGAGAATATCTAAATCCATCTACATTGTTAGAATTTAGAGACAAAAGGGTATTCTTAATTTTAACATTGTAGATGGATTCAAAGACCCCTTTGTCTCTAAATTTTAATACTGCAGATGGATTGATAGACCCCTGTAGTGAAATGAAACACTTCAATATCAAAATTGCAATTCTTCATTTTCAGAGTGACAAAATTAAAAATTACTAACATAAATGACTAATTCATATACTTGTTATACTTATTATTTGGTCATATTTTTATTCTTGGACTATCAAGTCATTTATGTTAATCATTATTAATTTTGTCACTTATTATCTAGTCATTTATTTTAGTCATGGAATAAATTACTCATTTCGGTTAGTCGCTTTTAGTTTGGTCACTTATTATCTAGACTTCATAGACTAAATTAGTCATTTTTAGTTCGGTCAATTAAAATTGATCAAATTTGGTAGTAAGTCGCTTGAAATCATTGTGGTGACTAACGTTTTTAGTCACCTTATCACTAATTTCATAATTTTCTACTAGTGATTATTTTACCCAAATTTTCAAGGGAGTGATTTGCAAGAGAGATATACTAGGAGCATTGTGCAGCAACAACTTAATAATTTGGAGCAACAAAAATATTCAAAATATTAGAAGCTAAAAGGTATGGTGATTCACTTAAAAACATGCATAGTAGGTTTTAATTTTAATTTTTTATTTTACTAATAAAAAAAATTACAATTTTTGTTAGGGTTTAATTAAAAGAGTGATCATTTGCAAGAGAAGATTAGATCAGAGCTACAAAATATTTTAGATCCGCTGAAAGATTAGAAGTTGAAAGGTCTGGTGATTCACTCAAAACTCTAGATATCTAGAATCTTAAATTTTAATGTTAAAATGTTTTACAATTTATGTTATATTTATTCACAATTCTAGAAAAAAATTTGAAAACTTTGTATAGTAAGAAAAATAATATATATTTTACTAGTAAAAATTTTACGATCTTAGTTCCTATTTAAATTTAATTAAAATTCAGAAAATAATAATAGTAAAAATAATAATAATAATTCAATACTTACCTCAAACACTTTCTTCTTCCTGCCAAATTTCACATTAGGGTTGAACTTTCTCTACCACTTCACAATTGGTTTTTTTTCATTTTAGGAATTTTAGATTTGATGGGTTTGTGTACTTATATATATAGGGAATTTGACATATAAAGTAGGGGAAACACATTGAATTAGATCGAAACCTTATCTGTTGAAATTGACAACAATAAGGGCTTCTAATTTAATTTTCCCTTAATTAAATTAAAAGGAAATTGTAATTCCACATCACATGACAACTTGTACAAGTTAACTGAGTTAGGAAGACTTAGTTAGATCAGTCAATTCGAGTTGGGGGTCAGAATGGAGACATGTACAGTTCTCTCTAAGTTTTAGGGGGTCCAGTTACAATTTATTTTGAGTTGTAATTAGTTAACTCAATTATTTGAGTTAAATCCAGTTTAAATAGTTCTAACTGATAGATAAGCTAGTGATAGGTCAAGTGAATTAAATTTGATTTAATTCATATGCAGTGATCAAGAAGATAACTAATAATTTTCTATAAATATCTATTTCATGTCAGTTCTAAGGAAGTCCCAGTTGAGATTGGAGTCAAAGGAAAGAGAACTATCAGTTGTATAATCAGAAATTTGTACAGGTCATGCATGAGGTTAGTAGGATGCCTTAGATGAATTGTGAAATCAATTATTGTGAATTTCCTAATTAATAGGGGCTCAATTCCTCCAAGAATGCATAAGAATGGTTGATAAACCTAGAGGCAGGAAATTGATTGAGTATCAGACCATTCTTTCTAGGATCAAAGTGAGATAGTCAAAGATAGTGCAGACGTTTCTCAGGAAGGGAAATAGCATTGTATTATCTTATATTATTGATTTTATGAAATATACATATAGTGGGGTTTTTAGCTGAGGATTTCCCCAGATACATATTTTTGTTGTGAGATTGAAATTCTTTCTCTTTCTTATTCATGTGATTGTGCGATCATATTTGGTTTCCGCAAATTAGTAGAAATAGATTCAGTATTTTGTTTTAGCATATTAAAAAATAAATTGAATCTATGTGGATTTTCTACATGGTATTACAACATGAAACACTATAGAAGAGAAGACCCAGAGTTTGTTTTGAACAAGTGAATCAAATTTGCATATTTATTTTTCAGGACCAACATCAGATCAGGATGTCTTTCTCTGGATTGAGGCTCGAATATGCCCTTGAGGGTAATTTGAATTACATAGCATGGAAGGATAATATGGAGGCATTTTTGGAGAAAAATAGATTGAAGGAATTCATAGACAGTGATATTCCCCAGCCCAAAACAATAAATTCTCAACTTCTTGATGCATGGAAGAAGAATGTAGGAAAGGCGAGAATGATTTTGTTAGAAGGAGTTCTAGATCATATTGTCTCGAACGTCCATGGAAAGGGAACTCCATATGCTATGTTAAAGGCCTTAACATATCTATTTCAGAATAGCAGTGACCACAAGAAACTAGTGTTGAATGACAAGCTTAGAAAGATCAAGATGGAAAAGGGCGACATGATACCAAAATACTTGACGAATTTCACTCAATGTAGAGATGATCTTGGAAGTGTTGGTGTGATATTTTCCTAATATTATTTGGTGAGACTAACACTTCTAGGCCTTCCAAGAGATGGCATAACTACTAGGAATCAATGATTGGGAAGGAGAAGCTACCAAAGTGGGAGTGATTTTGGTCCGACTTGGTTCAAGAAGAGATTCGGCAGAACACCAAAGATGGATCCTCATCAAAGACTAATGATGTGGAGAATAGTGACTTGGTTGGAAAGGCGAAGAATGGGAAAGGCAAGGAGTCCCATTCCAAATTGGATTCCGATCAGGTAGGCAAGAAGCGAGACTTGTCAAAGGTAAAATGTTTTCACTATCATGAGCTTGGACACTATGCTACAAAGTGTCCACACAAGAATATCGGCAAGAATCCCTTAAGAGGAGCGACAAGTGAAGAACTTTCTTCATAGTTTAAATTGTATTTCACCCTCATCGCATGCATGGTGTCATCAATGATGGTTTCTGTGTGGTACGTAGATAGTGGAGCTTCATTCCATATGACCGACAACAAATAATTTTCAGTAACTTGGAGGAGAAGGATCTCCAGATGCACATCAAGATTGGATATGACGGGAAGTAAAGCACTACCAACATAGGTACATTTAACTTTCAGAGGGAGTCAGGTACTCCTATCACATTAAAAGATGTCATGTATCTTTCTAGTTTAAAGAAGGATTTGGTTTATGTTGCTATGTTGGAAGATCGTGGCTATGGTGTGATATTTAACAAAGGAAAGTCATTCCGTCATAAAAAAACCGCGAAACAGGTGAAGAATATTGGGGTTCGAGTAAAGAACCTCTACAAATTAGATGTATAATATTGTGTTTCCTTGACCATGAAAGTAGAGAATGTGGAGAGTCGAGACATCGGTGAGTTATGGCACAAAATGTTGGTCCATCTACACGATGGGGCTTTGAAGATCATGCAGCAGATTTCTACAAAACTTCCAAAGGGGGCACTTGAGTAGTGAGATACATGAAAAGGGTTTAAATTGGGGAAGTATACCAAAGCCACCTTTCAAGATAAGGAAATTCGAGCAAAGGCGATTCTTGAGAGATTTCACTCAGACGTGTGTGGACCATTCCTGACAAATTTGGTAGTAAAGCATAGGTATTATGTGATTTTTGTAGATTATTTTCACACAAGTGTTGGATTTTCTTTATGCAGAAGAAACGTCATAAATTATCATAGTTTTGTGAGTTTAAGGAACTTGTCGAGAAAGATACAGGGAAGAAGGTGAAGACTATGAGGAGAACAAATAGTGGATAATATGTCCCTAACAAATTCAAGGACTTTTTTTCTTAAGAAGGAATTCAAAGGTAATTGATAGCACCTCATAACCCACATCAGAATGGGGTTGTATAAAGGAAGAACATAAATATTGTGGGAGAAATAAGAGCGATATTGCATGATCAGGGCCTACCTTTGCATCTATAAGCATAAACATACAACACAATAGTATTTGTGTTGAACAGAAGTCCTCATCAGATACTTGGGATGAGTACACTAGGGGAAGACTTTTCAGGTAAGAGACCAAATGTGTTGCATTTAAATTTTTTTGGTTCATTAGTTTTTTTCCATGTAACCAAAATTTGAGGAAGAATCTAGAGCAAAAATTTGAGCTAGGAATATTTCTAGGGTACATCGATACACCTCACAACTATCGGTTGTACTTACCATCACACATTATGACATTGGTAAGAAGAGATGCGAGATTTGATGAAGAGAATACCATGCGAATTTCCCTTGAGAGGGAGCTTAAGTTGCATGAAGTTGAGGAGCTCTTGGCTTCAAAATAAGAACCTCTAGATATGAAGCAACCACTAGAAAAGGTGCAGAGAGTGGGAGCACCCACTCATGCAGAGACATACCGAGACGGAAGGAAGCACACTAGATAGGCTAATAGATTTTTGCTTGATGCTAGAGAGAATGTGGGAGCACCCACATCACAACACGGGCAGAGAATGTCCCCAGAGCATTGCACTGAATACATGGATTCTATGAGAAAAGTTGTAGAGATAGAACCATCCTCTTTTGAGGAAGCGGTGCATCAAAAAATTTGGGTTGATGCCATGGTCGAGGAGTATGACTCCATTATAAGAAACATTGCATGGAATGTTGTCCCAAGACTAGAGGGGAAGTCATTTGTAAGATCCTAGTGGATCTATAAGGTGAAGCAGACAACATATGGGATTAGGGAGAAGCACAAGGCTAGGTTTGTGGCTAGAGGGTTCTCTCAGGTGGAGGGGATTGATTATGATGAGACTCTTGCACCAGTCACAAGGTACTCATCAACTATATCCATCCTTTCACTCTCATCTCAGATGGGATGGAAGATATATCATATGGATGTAAATAAAACCTTCCTCAATGGGGTGATTAAGGAAGAGATAATTGTATGGGTTGAAGCAAGAACCTCACATGTGTGCAAAGTCAAGAGATAATTGTATGGGTTGAAGCAAGAACCTCATGCTTGGTACACCAGGATTGAAAAATACTTCATCAGGTTGGGCTTCACTAAGAGTGAAGTAGATGTGAACCATTACCATATTGTGGTAGAAGGTAAAATTTTGATCATTGTACTTTATGTCGATGATTTGATACTAACAGGTGATCAACAACCCATCAAGTCTTGTAAAGAGGATCTTGAAAGATATTTTAAGATGAAGGACATAGGGATCTTTCACTATTTCATGGGATTGGAAATCTGGCAAAGAGATGGGGAGCTATTTTTATCTTAGGGCAAGTATGGCAATGCAATTCTCAGGAAGCTGGGGTGTCAAACCCATGGAGACTCCTCTAGCAGGAAACTGGAGAAAGTTGGATGCTACTTTAGGTGAAGTAGTATATGCTAACATCTACAAGCATCTTGTGGGTTCACTCATGTATTTGGTGAACTCATGACCAGACATATGCTATGTGGTTAACCAGCTTAATAAAGTTATGGTTAAGCCTACCAAGCTCTTTTGGAAGGAAGGAAAAAATGTGTTGAGATACCTCATAGGCACTACAAAGTTTGGGCTACGGTATAGACGGATAGAGGGAGTGAAGCTTCAAGGCTTCACAGATGCAGATTGGGTAGAGATTCCATCTGATAGGAAGAGCACATCAGGGGGCATCTTCAACATATGATCAACAACAATTTCCTGGTACAACAGGAAACACAGATTAGTTGCACTAAGTTCAGCAGAAGAAGAGTACATGGAGGCCAGTGAGGCAGCATGTGAGGCCATATGGATGAGGAATATACTTGTTGGTTTTTTTGGTCAACATAGGGATCCAACGATGATTTATTGTGGTAATCGGAGTTGCATCAAACTCTGGGTTAATCCAGTTTTTCATGACATGTCCAAACATATTAATATCCAGTATCACCATCTCATAGATTGTGTGCAGAGGCAGATTATTTCATTAAGGTAAATTTCCATGGAGGAGCATGATGTGGACGTATTGACAAATGCACTCTCAAGAAGAAAATTGTAGTTCCACAGAAGTAGGCTATGGGTAGCAGAAAATCCCTTTCTTGTTAAGAGGGAGTGTTGAAATTGGCAACAAGAAGGGCTTCTAATTTAATTTTCCCTTAATTAAATTAGAAGGAAATTGTAATTCCACATCACATGAAAACTTGTATGAGTTAACTAAGTTAGGAAGATTCAGTTAGCTCAGTCAATTCAAGTTAGGGGTCAAACTGGAGACATGTAGAGTTCTCTCTAAGTTTTAGGGGGTCTAGTTACAGTTTATTTTGAGTTCTAATTATTTAACTCAATTATTTGAGTTAAAACAAGTTTAACTAATTCTAACTGATGACTGAGCTAGTAATAGGTCCAGTGAATTAAATCTGATTTAATTCACATGTAATGATCAATCAGATAACTGACAATGCGCTATAAATATTTGTTGCATGTTAGTTCTAAGGAAGGACCAGTTGAGATTGG
The DNA here is from genome assembly GCA_034641835.2 of Pinus albicaulis. Lineage (NCBI taxonomy): Eukaryota > Viridiplantae > Streptophyta > Pinopsida > Pinales > Pinaceae > Pinus > Pinus albicaulis. The sequence continues at coordinate 1,688,920,331 of CM076575.1, read as the reverse complement.
AGATAAAGGGAAGATAACTATCAATTGTATAATTAGAAAATTGTACACGTTATGCATGAGGTCAGCAAGACGCCTTAGATGAATTGTGCAATAAATTCTTGGTAATTTTCTAATTAATAGGGGCTCAATTCCTCCAAGAACGCATAAGTAAGGTTGAACAACCCAGAGGAAGGAAATTGGTTAAGTATCAGACCATTCTTGTTGGGATAAGAGTGAGACAGTCAGAGATAGTGTAGAGGTTTCTCAAGAAGAGAAATATCATTGTATTGTTTCATATTCTTAACATAGTGCAATATACATATATTGAGGTTTTTAGCTGAGGCTTTCCCTAGATACATATTTTTGTTGTGATATTGAAATTATTTCTCTTTCTTGTTCATGTGATTGTGCAATCATATTTGGTTTCCTCAAATTTCTAGCAATAGATTTAGTATTTTGTTTTAGCATATTATAATATCAATTGAATCTATGTGGATTTTCTACATTGTTGACCCTATCCATTTTTTTTAAACAATTATATGTTGAACGATGCGCTATATGTAACGTAAGACACTTGTGCTACCTCAGTAGTACAATGCACCAGTAAATTATAACACTTTCGATTATATCTACTATATTCATTGTTTCTTCCGGTATAATATAACACATCGATGCACATGTTCCTAATAGCATCGTTAAATCATTGTGGTATGTTGAGCCTTACAAATTACACCATCAACCCTCTCTAATTTTAAGGAATGACCATATGTTTTGCGATGCCTCCTATGTAACATAACGCATCGGGGCTACCTGAATAACATAATGCACCAATATATTATAACACTTTGGATTTTTTCTAGTATTTTCATCGTTGCTCCCGGTGTAATATAATGCATTGACAAGCCTATTTCCAATAGCGTCGTTAAATCATTTAGCTAAGTTTAGCCTTACAATTCACACCATCATACCTCTCCTTTCTTTTTTAAAAATTACTATATGTTGCATGGTGCACCCTATGTAATATAAAACACCAGGGCTACCTCAGTATTTCAACACACCGGTATATTATAACACTTTCGATTTCTTCCTGTATTTTCATTGTTGCTCTTAGTGTAATATAACACATCGATACATGTGTGTCTGCTCAACTTAGTGTTCCTAAATTGATGTCATAAATTTTCAACCAGGGCTAGTAAACCATTGAAGTGAAGTGCACTATATGTGCCTAGGTATCTTCTTCCTACTTCATTGTATTTAGTGTTTTTCCAGTGTTTTTGGTTTTGTGTTTTTATTCTAACAGGAAAAGAACTAAGTGTTGATAAAGAGAAGTTTTTGGTCACACTAAAACAGAGCAAAATCTAGACTATGTTTGACACCTAAGAACAGAGAATACTAACCTACAAATTGCAAAACTTGACAAGAAAAAATAACTCATAACATAGACTCAATCCAATTCATTTTATTAGAAGTATGTTGGCACAACTAGAGAAAAGGATAAGTTTAATGCAATGAGGTTCTTCTAAGAAAACAAAAACTTACAAAATCATAGAGAAAATCTCATCCTTGGTTAGAAATTTGTTGGAACACATTTAGAAGAGAGTATCTGCAACATAGTAAGAAACCCTACTCTAAATTAACTTATGTGATCAGGAGATCAAGTCTCTTGAAGAAAAATGCTTAAAAATGAATTTTCTCAGAATTGCTCCGAAACAGATCGACTGGAAAGTGCTCGTCAATACGATCCCAACGCCGTGAACGGCACTCAAATCCGACGTCGTATGCAGAAGATATTCAGCTTCAAAGATTTGTCAATTTCAATTAAAAAAGGCCAAAATTGACTTTGTGGAAAAATTTTATTTAAAAAAGAATATTCCATAGAATATTCTGGGAATATTCCATGGAATATTCCGCAAAATATTCTGGGGAATATTTCGGAGACAGCCTATCAGCGAGCGCCACGTGGCTAGCCCGGAGGCCGCCACATGGGCCCCAAGACGGAGTTGAAAATGCGTTTCAAAATTTTGTTGGGTCGTGGCCGAATTCGAACGCGTGATCAGGTGGATAACAACCCAACGGTCTAACTGTTGGACCATGGGTTTCATCGTTGTTTAAACAATGCAAACAATATATATTTAAGGTTTGAAATTGTTATGGGCGGGGCCCGAAAGGGGGCCAGCCCCTAAGGGCCAGCCCCCTTTGCATAGAACCCACAGCGCGGAACTCTGGCTACAGGCATCGGCGCGCAAAGATTTCGGGAATGGTCCCGTGGGTTAGCACCAAGTGCGGAAGCACATTAAAACGTTTTGTTTAAACTTTAATATAATCCGCCCACGACTATAAGTCGTTGAACCAACCTCTGAGCGGCAAGGACACGGGGGGCTTATCCAATAGCCCCCACGTTTGGCGGTGATTTCGGCCGGTCGTTCCATTTTGGGCGCCACCCCTATTTTGGGGGCCTTATCCAAAGTTTCTCCACAATTAGTGGAGTTTCTCAAGGTGTAACTGGCAATTTAGTAAATGTGGCATAACTTCTGCTAGGGGAGGTCTTTGAAGACGAATTGTTTTTTGATTTTGGGTGTAAAGATCATTCTGGAGCTGTTGGAGGTGTCTGCAGAGCCATTAGGGCATTCTATCTGCGAATTTTACAGCGCTTTTGACAGTGGAGCCATCAGGGCCAAGGGGAAAGAGTGCTGCATTGGGCTACCTTCCTCCAATGGAGGTGAATTTGTAGTCATTTTATATTGATTTGGATCTTCTGAGTCTGTTTTAGCAGTCTATTTTTCCATTAGAGGAGTTTATACAGATGTAATTTCATTTGAAGCATTTAATCAAAAGAGGACTGAGCCTAATTAGAGGCTTTTGGACTAGCGGAGGTAGCCCAAGAGAGGGGTGAACCGCTTAAACAAATATCTGCTGTTCATCTGTGTATTTTGGCTGTTTATTTCCAGATTCTGATAGTTTAAACAGTAAAATTACATAAGCATGCTTTTCCAAAACAAGTTTATACAGTAATCAAAACTTGTTATTTTAACATCAAACCTCTACACTTCAATTGCAGAACATATTATCTTGCTTATTCACACTCAAAACAGATCAATGAATACTTTGAATTTAAAAATTAAATACTTTCATTGATCTTGATATTTGTGTTTACATATTATTTCCTTAGGCAGAGTCTGTAGAGGGCCAGGTAGCCTCCGGATTCATCCTTTCCTAGAAAGGTGAAACATCCGGTGAATGCCCCTACAGTCCATCTCTGTATAGGAAATAGTTTATTCTCACAATTTCAGATCATTATGACACTAAAATTAATCTATTCTGCAACTCAAAATATCATTTTTAAGCCTCATTCAAGTGTTAGAAATCTTTTGGAATAGTTTTGGAGAAAAAAAAAGGCAGTTTGTAAAATTATGAGAAATTGCAAAACAGTCAAGACTTCAAAATGACATTGCCAATTCTTGTTCCTATGATAATGATGTATTAGTAGAGACTAAGAACAGGAAAAATTTGTAAATAATGAAGGCCGTTAAGTCTAATTTAACAGAACTAGAACACAACTCGCTAATAAAACTAAAAATACAATGAATAGAACTGGACTAGAATGCAATCAATTAAACTTGAAATACAGTGAACAAAATTGAACTAGAATGCAATTAACCTCCAAAGTATTACAACTGAACTAAAATGCAACTAATCTCTAAAATACTACAGCTCTATCTCATTCAGTATTAGTGATATTTTGGAACAATTCATAAGAATAATACTGGCTGTAACATCCGATGTAAGTGAGCATAAAACATAAAGTTCAGAAAACTACTTAAATTAGAAATGAAACAAAGCTAAAGTTACTTATCTAAACAATATGCAAAGAGCTTCTCGAGTAGCAGGGGCCCTCTACCACTGGATTAGCATATTAATCTCCTCAAGATTTCCTCAGATCATGTATTAAAGTGGTTCTTCTTTCATTAAAGAAAAAATGCTTCAAAAACAGAGTATTACGGTCTGTTGAGATCTAACAACGAAACATCAATCTAGTTAACTGTCTCTCGGTCTCCTGAGTCATTCTTATAAGAGAAATACATAACTACCCTTGAGAAGAAATATGGATAAGTGTCTTTCCCAATTAAAATCAAATTAGAACTCTTGTGGAAGCCTCGTACTTCTCCTGAAGACATCTCTAGAGTTCTTGTCCCGGTAGAAGTCTTCCTCTTAATTTTGATTTCTTCCACGTGCATAACCACCTGTAGATTTCTGCTCAAACTTCATAGAGGGAAATAAATGATGTAGGAGTGTTGTGGAATTCAACCATATGCATTTTTCCTTTAAGTGACACCTGTAACCTGTGTGAACATGAAGATAGCTGCGGAATAGGCGACTAGCTACATAATGGCTGCATTCTGTAGCTGAGTCTAGTAAAAAATTACTACAACAACAAAACCATGAAAATATAGCAAGTCAGTAATTATATACATTCTAAAGTGATTTTAATCAATCCTATTGATCTTTTGAGCCTATAATTGATAATGGAAAAAGAAGATGAAGTGAAATTTGGTGAAAGAAAAGGACATCTTTGGGGCTCAACATATCCCTACTGCAAAGCTTTTGCATGTCCTCATGCAATCAATCCATATATTCTGAAACTTATGCTAGGACATCTAACCTCCTTCTTCTGCTTTTCCTGATGTTCAATGGCCTCCTAGGCTTCCTTATGAACAACTTGAATCTCAAATTTATAAGTGCCCTGCTCAACTTTTTGTTTTTCTTTTTCAGCTTCTCACTAGCCTTGTACAATTTTTCCATTTGCAGAGAGAGAGTTGTGTTCATGTTACTCTTCAGCTTGACTTGTTCCCTTAGAATTTAATTTTCATTTTTTATGTGCCTACTAAGTACTTCCAGTTCATATTTATCTCTTCTTAGTACTTCAATTGCAGATCCTGGTGGGCTAGGATTTATTCCTCTGCTTTCTGAGGCTCTCTTTTCCAATGACTCAACATAATTATAGATTTTTTGTTGTGTTGGGTCTATCTCTGGAGTTTATTCATCAAAATCTTCTTCGTACTGGTATTCAGGAGATCTATCAACTGGTGTCTCTTCATCTTCAATTTTTATGATGCTTGTTTGTCTTACCCCTATTTTTTCAATATACCACTAAGCCTATGGCTTCGTCTTGGTTTAGATGGTCCTTCACCTCTCTCCTTGGCATACTTTCTTATTATATTTTCCTTTTTAAGTTGTTTCTTAATTTCAGCCAATTTCTCAGAAATAATCTCCTCACTGTCCTCTTGTATGGACTTACCAATTTTAATTTCAACATATTTGGAAATTTTCCCTCTCCTGCTTCTTCTTATCACTTTTCCTTCAGATGGAGATTCCTTGGGTTCTTCAAAGTGATTCCTTACTAGGAACTCATCCCAATTGTCTCCCACCTTTATCAAATGATGTTCAATCAGGATTTTAACTAGGCCATGGTGATACAAAGTGGTTTCCAATAATTGAACCCTCTTTTGAACATTAGAGGCCATTCTCTTTAGGCTATGAAGTAAGAAAAAGGGTAAATTGATTTCTTCATCTAAGAAATGCATCATTAACCGAATATGATAAACATATAGGGTACCAAACCTTCCTTCACAAGTTATAAACTTTTGCAAAATGAGCAACATATTCCGCCATTTATTCTTCAGTACTGAGCTAGGGATGCCCTTCTTAAAAACTGAAATATCCATACCTGGTGTTTTGAGCATTTTCCTCCATGCCTCATTGTGGAATTCCTTGTTTTTGAACCATTGTTCACCTTGCCTAGGTAATTCCACTGCTTCTGCAATGAAGGATTCTGTAATAGTGAATTTGACATCTCCTATTTCAACTTCTGCTCCATTGAAGGACCATGTAAATGTCTTAGTTACCTCCTTATGAAAACCACTGAACTTTTCCAAAAACTGTAACCACCCAACCTGCTGTAGCATTTCTCTAATCTGTGGGTAACCCTCTAAGTATTTGGTTCCAACTGGTTCGGACCTTACAATGAGACCCATGGCTTCTTTTCTCAACCTTCAATTTAGTGCTCCGTTACTGATCTTATATTCACAGAAAACAATGGTTGTAGAGAGTTATTTTTACCCCAAAGATGCCTTCTCTGTTTATGCAGCAAGAATTAGCTAGGAATTGGCTACGGAAAAATGACATGAAGTGGTTATGGAATGAGTGAAATACGGTGAGGGTGATTCACACGAATTAATGAGTTTGAGAGCTATCATGGAGGAAAAAGGCCGCGGAAAAATCTCGTGAGAATTTCAAAATCATCACTGAATACTTTGGGCTAGTGACGTGACTGAATAGGTCACTTCAGTACTTAACCGTAAAGTTTTAAATGATGATTTGATATGGCGGAATGGAAGGGATTTTGTCCAAAGTTTTTATGATAGGTTTAATAGGCATGATCAACACGAATAATCAAAATAACTTTATGAATCATACATGAATAAACTATACTATAACTTTCATAATCTGTCATCATAATATTTTCACAACTTTACCTTTTCCTTTCCTTTAATTTTTGTGGTTTTAATATGCTTTGTCCTCCTTTGAAAATCATTGATTCTTCAGTCTTCATAATCCCTTTTATTTTTCTTGTTGTCATGAGTGTGCAGGATCAATTTGCTGCTGATCAAGTGATTACTGGATAGTTGTCTTCAGGATATCTGGCTGCAGAATGTCTGGCTGCAGAATATACCTATAGAGAGCATTGAAACTTGAAACGATTTGAAACATGGATGGAATGTTGTGTGAAATGAATTAACATGGATCATGAAATATGGTGGAATGGAGCATGAGTGATGTGAAATATAATGAAATGGAATGAATCACAAATGTGAAGTGGAATGAAACATAAAAAGTGGTTTGCAACTTATGATTTGTAATACTCAATTTGCAGAAAGAGATCAAATTTAGAAATCTGAGATGGAAATGAGATAGACCATGAAATGGAGTGAATGGATGAATGGAATGAATGAGATATGAATGAATGGAGTGAATGAGATATGAATGAATGGAGTGAAATGAATCATAAGCGGAATGTGATCACTTATGATTTTATGATAGCTACTTGTAGGAAAAAGAACAATTTTTGAAAAGGTAAAGTGTCAGAAGGATTTTGATTTTCACTTTATCTTTTATGTATAAACATGCTAATCAAGGATTAGTTTTCATGTTTATACTTTTTTTTTCATCTGATTTCAGAAAATACAATTAAGTTGATGAAGAAGAAGGATTCTTCTTCATTAACTTCACATCACTGTTCTCTTGGAATCTCTTGACAAATTCTTCTCTTGAAAGTGGCTTGTGATAAAGTTTCAATCTATGACCATTTACAAGAAAAGTGACCTTCTCTTCATCTATTGTCCTGATTTTTATTGCTCCATTATCAAAAAATTTCATAATTTCATATGGCCCAAGCCAATGTGTTTGGAATTTACCTTGAAAATATTTGAACTTTGAATCAAACAAGAGGGCCCAGTCACCTTCTTTGAATTTCTTTTCCTTTATGTACTTATCATGCCATCTAGTCCTTTGCTGCTGGACTATATTTTTTCTCTAGACTGCATCCTGTCTGATCTCATCCAATTCATTAATCTGCTCCAGTCTGTGCTTTTGTGCCTCTGTTAGATCAAGTCCTAGCTGAACTACAATTTTAAAAGTTTGAATCTGAAACTCTATGGGAAACAAGACTTGTTTTCCATAAAAAAGTTCATAAGGAGTATGACTCGTTGTGCTTATCCATGTAGTTCTATAGGCCCACAAGGCTTCAGGAAGCCTGTCTACCCAATCTCTTCTATGTAAATGGACAGTCTTTGTTAGGATCCCTTCAATGACCGTATTAGTAGATTCCACTTAACCATTTGCTTGTGGATGATAGGGAGTAGATTTTCTGTGCCTGATTTTGTACCTCTCCATCATTTGTTCCACTAGCCTTGATGTGAATTGAGCTCCTTGATCTGTAAAAATTTCTCTTGGGACACCAAAACGAGTAAAAATATCCTCAAAAATAAAATTAACTACAAATAATTCAGTAGCAAAAAGTAATGGCTTGGCCTCTACCCATTTAGTAACATAATCAGTGCAAACTAATATATACTTCTTTTGTCTTGATGGAGGACTAATAGGTCCTACAAAATCTATAGCCCATTTCTCAAAAGGTTCAATATGTACCTGAGGCTGCAATGGCATCTCACCTAAAGGAGAAGGTTTCCCTACCCTTTGGCAACTATCACACCTTTTGACATAATCTTTAGCATCTTTAAAAAGGGATGGCCAATAGTATCCTAAATGAAGGACCTTATAAGTTTCCCTTTTATCAGCAAAGTGTCCACCACAAGGTTCATCATGACATGCCTTGAGGATCTCAGGCATCTCATCTTCCCGAACACATATCCTAATGATAAAATCTGGACCTGTTTTGTATAACTCATTAGCAACCCATGAATATTTTGCATTGTCATAAATGATCTTTCTTTTGTCTCTTGCATTCCTTATTGAAGGAAATTTCCCTGAAACTAAATAATTAGCAATGTTAGCAAACCAAGGAGTTTGAGTAGAAATTGCAAAAAGATATTCATTAGGGAATTGATCTTCAACTGGAGTATTATCTTTGATGTTTTGGAGTCTATATAGGAAATTAGCTACTGTATTTTGTTTTCCAGGCCTATCTAGAATAGTAATGTTGAATTCCTATAAAAGCAATAACCATCTTATGACTCTGCCATTAGTAATTGATTTGTTCATTAGATATCTAATTGTAGAGTGATCCGTGTGAACAAAATTTTCATAGCTTGTTATATAGTGTTTGAATTTGTTTATGGCATGAACAATAGCTAAGAACTCTTTTTCAGTTACAGTATATTTTAACTCTGAAGGACTCAAATTTTTACTGGTATAGTAGATGGCATAAGGAATCAGGTCTTTTTGTCCCAGTACTGCTCCTAGAGCTGTATCTGAGGCATCTGTTGAAATATGAAAAGGTAACTTCCAATTAGGTCCCCTTAAAATAGGTGCTTCAGAGATTTTTGTTTTCAGGGTCTCAAAGGCTAACTGGCAGTTAGGATTCCACTTGAATTCACATTCCTTGGTAAGTAATTTGAAAAGTGGAGATGCTATCTTGGTGAATTTTTCTATAAACCTTCGATAATATCCTGTAAATCCTAGAAAAATCCTAACATCTTTTTGAAAACTTGGAATAGATAAGTTAGAGATGACTTCAACTTTTGACTCATCAACTCTAATCCCATCCCCTGAAATATGATGTCCCAAAAAAATTCCTTCAGTAAACATCATAAAACACTTCTCATGACTTAGTGAAATATTTGCTTCTTTAAATCTCTTTAAAAAAATTTCCAAGTTTGTTAAGGTTTCTTTAAATGTGTTTCCATAGACTGTGAAATCATCCATATATACCTCTACATAATCATGTATTAGATCTAAAAATATTCCTAGTACTGCCCTTTGAAATGTTGCAGGTGCATTGCATAGTCCAAATGGCAATACTCGGTAAGCATAGGTACCCCAAGGACAGGTAAATGTGGTTTTGTCTTGATCTTCAAGTGCTACTTGAATTTGGTTATAACCACTAAACCCATCTAAAAATGAGAAGTAATTTTTGCCAGCTAATGTATCTAACACTTGATCTATGAAAGGTAGAGGAAAATGATCTTTAAGAGTAGCTTTGTTTAATTCCTGGTAGTCAATACATACCCTCCATTTACCATTTTTATTTGGCACAATTACCAAAGGAGAAACCCACTGACTATCTGAAATGGGATAGATAAAGTTGACATTTAACAATTTATGCAATTCTTCTTTAACAATCTCCCTAAGATTTGGATTCATCCGTCTCTGAGGTTGTCTGATTGGTTTACAATTTTCCTCTATGTAGCTGTGATGAGTGCAAGTCTTAGGGCTTATCCCTTTCATATCAGTGTACTCCCATGCATATGTAGAAGAATGTCTCTGTAATATCTTGACTATCTCTTCTTGTTGAGATTTCTCTAGGTTCTTGTTTATGTTTAAAGTTTTGCCTGGAAATATCTCAATTGTAGAGCTGCCAAATTTATCCATGGAATAGAGAGACATATGTCTTGATGATAAAAACTCAATGTTGGATTCTTCTTGAAATTGTTCATGTTTGTATTCCGAAGAGGATTCAAAGTTTTCTAAGGTATTTAGAATCTGGCTATCTTCACTAATTTCTAAAATTGTGAAGAGAGGTTTTATGTCTTCTTCATCCTCAATCCATTGAGTATCATCTAATTCTGTAATTGTTTTTGTTGGAGGATACAAGGTAAATTTCTTGGTTGAACTACCATCAGAGATGTACATATCACCGGATCTACAGCTAATGAAAGCATCAGCTGTAGCTAACCAAGGTCTTCGTAATATAATAGGATGTCCTCCTAGATTATTCTTAGGATTTAGGATCATAAAATCGACAGGATACTCCCAAGAATCTAGGGACACTGGAATGTCTTCTATTACCCCATCAGGTTTGATCACATATCTGTCTGCTAATTGTAATAATGTGGGTGTAAAAAGAAGATGTGTTTTGGATCTCAGTTCCATTGATGTGTATTTTAACAACTGGATTTCCTAGGTCTAGATACTTTGGAATAGCAATCTTACCCATCATGATATCTTCTATTTTTCTTTCCAGTTGAATTTTATTTGTCTCTCTTATTCTTTTTCCTGTTTTCTTCATGCTCAACTCCTTTATTGTCTTTGCTAAGATTGGAATTTCCTTGATAGCTTGTAATAATGGGATCTTAATACAAACATTTCTCATCTCATCTAGGAAATCATAATTAGGCACCATAATTTGTTTTTCTACACCCCTATCAATTTGTAATCTTTCTAGAAAGGGAGGTGTAGAAGTGGATGTTGATGGCTGCTCTAATACATGAGTTGAAATTATTGGCTCTTTTTGTTTTGATTTTTCAATATTTGGGTCTTGAAAAGATGTGTCTTCTTCAAGACTTTTATTTACCCGTAGAGAATCTTCCTCAGAGTTGTTTTGTTCTAGTATGATTACCGAAGGTTTCCTTTTTTCAAGTATTCTTGCAGACCTAACTTGAAAATCATTAAGGTCTAAAGGAGTGATCAAATAGGATGGAAACTGTTGGCCTTCTATCATGTATGTGTTCTGAGGATTTTTATTGTTGGGGTTTGGTACGGGTTGAGTAGGTAATTGATTTGTTTTATGAGGAAATGGTAATGGAAGTGGTTGATTTTGATGTTGTGGATTTTGATGATTCTGTTGAGGATTTTGTTGAAGATTTTATTGAGAAGAGAAATGTGGATATGGTGGATAGGATGGTGGATATTGATAATACTGGGAGTATCTTCCATAGGGATTTTGTGCTCCTTGTGCCCAAGTTTGAGATTGATTCTGGAATTGGGGCCAAGGTTGTTGCCAAGAATTCCAATTTGGTGGGGGTTGATTATATATCTGATCATGGAATCCTTGTGTTTGAGGTCCTTGCCAAGGCCTTCTAGAGACAAAATTGAGAGATTCTATGGAATTTGTAGGAGTTTCTTCTTGAAAGACAACTTTAAGACCAGGAAGTGAAGGACAACTCTTGGTCTCATGTTTTTATGAACAAATTACACAGGTCTCTACTACTTTTGCATCCAAAGGGCACTCTCTCAAGGCATGCTTCTTTCTACATTTGGGACAAAAGATTGCTAGGGCATCAGATTCAGCTTTTTGTTTGTTTTGTAATTTAAGGGTGTCTATTTGTTCACTAAGACTCCCCAAAATATCAGATTTGAATTCATCAAGCATATGTCCTATTTCTGCCCTACTCACTGTCCCAGAAGCAGACTTACTTGCCCTTGCAAGAGCAGGGTCTCTTGGTCCTTTTACAGTTTTAGATTTCCCTCTTGAAAGGTTGATACATAATTCAACTATTTCAGTAATGTGAGCTGAGATATATCCCCTTTTCCCATCATGTTAAGGATATCTAACCATTCATCCCTAATTGTCTTCAGCAAGAGAGCTTTCAAGGTGTCTTGGTCTAAGTTTTCCATTTTTTCTCTTTTGATGTTGTAGTTGAACCTCTCTAGCAAATCTTCAAGATTTTCATCCTCTTTTTGTAGCATTTTAAACACTTCCTCCTTATGGTTGACTGGCATACAGTAATCCAAATACCTCTCAAGAAATGTCTGTTTCATGTCTTTCCATGTCCTAATAGAACTGTTGATCAAACCCATAAACCATTTTAATGTTGCTCCTTTCAATGTTGAAGGGAATAGTTTAAGTTTTTGGGCATCTTGTAAGTAATCATAGGTTCTACATAGGACTTCAAATTCAAATAGGAAGGTTTCAGGATCTTCAGTTTTGAGTCCATAAAAGTTTGGAAGGACAGAGGGTGAAATGTTTTTCATAGTTGCATTGGTTTCTTCATCTACTATAGGAAACCCAAAAGAGCTTCCCATTTCCCTTCTACCTCTTCCTCTGCCTCCTTCTGAACCTCTACCTCCTTCTCCTTCTGCACATCTACCTCCATTAAAGACTCCTCCTCCCCCTTCTTCTGCCATAGTTGATTCTTCTGTGGAAGTGGAAAATTTTGTGTCTCTAGCAGGGGTCGTTGAATCTTCTTCTAAAATAGGTTCAGTGGATGAAGTGGAAATTATTTCTGATGGAATATCTGATCTTAAGCCTTCTAGAAGTCTGTGATCAGTATAGGATGGAATGTAGGTTTGAGTTGGAGGTGTGCTGCTTCTTGGTCTTGGTGGAACAAGTGGTGTTCTAGGAATCAAGCTTCTGCTTCCTATGAATCTACCCCTTGAGTCTCTTTCTCTACGCATATCATTGTTTTTGGGAGGTAAGAAACAAGGCTACCTAGTTACACTTCCCCGGCAACGGCGCCAAAATGTCTGCTCAACTTATTGTTCCTAATTTGATGTCATAAATTTTAAACCAGGGCTAGTAAACCGTTGAAGTGAAGTGCACTATATGTGCCTAGGTATCTTCTTCCTACTTCGTTGTATTTAGTGTTTTTCCAGTTTTTTTGGTTTTTTTTTTAATTCTAAGAGAAAAATAACTAAGTGTTGATAAAGAGAATTTGTTGGTCACACTAAAGTAGAGCAAAATCTAGACTATGTTCGACACCTAAGAACAGAGAATGCTAACTTACAAATTGCAAAACTTGACAAGAAAAAATAACTCATAACATAGACTCAATCCAATTCATTTTATTAGAAGTATGTTGGCACAACTAGAGAAAAGGATAATTTTAATGCAATGAGGTTCTTCTAAGCAAAAAAAAACTTACAAAATCACAGAGAAAATCTCATCCTTGGTTAGAAATTTGTTGGAACACATTTAGAAGAGAGTATCTGCAACATAGTAAGAAACCCTACTCTAAATTAACTTATGACACTAAAATTAATCTATTATACAACTCAAAATATCACTGTTAAGCCTCATTCAAGTGTTAGAAATCTTTTGGAATAGTTTTGGAGAAAAAAAAAAGGGCAGTTTGTAAAATTATGAGAAATTGCAGAACAGTCAAGACTTCAAAATGACATTGCCAATTCTTGTTCCTATGATAATGATGTATTAGTAGAGACTAAGAACAAGAATATTTTGTAAATAATGAAGGCCATTAAGTCTAATTTAATAGAACTAGAACACAACTAGCTAATAAAACTAAAAATACAATGAATAGAACTAAACTAGAATGCAATCAATTAAACTTGAAATACAGTGAACAAAACTGAACTAGAATGCAATTAACCTCCGAAGTATTATAGCTGAACTAAAATGCAACTAATCTATGAAATAATACAGCTCTATCTCATTCAATATTAGTGATATTTTGGAACAATTCATAAGAATAAGACTGGCTGTAACATCCGATGTAAGTGAGCATAAAACATAAAGTTCAGAAAACTACTTAAATTAGGAATGAAACAAAGCTAAAGTTACTTATCTAAACAATATGCACAGAGCTTCTCGGGTAGTAGGGGCCCTCTACCATCGGATTAGCATACAAATCTCCTCAATATTTCCTCAGATCATGTATTAAAGTGGTTCTTCTTTCATTAAAAGAAAAATGCTTCAAAAACAGAGTATTACGGTCTTTTGAGATCTAACAACGAAACATCAATATAGCTAATTGTCTCTCGGTCTCCCGAGTCGTTCTTATAAGAGAAATACATAACTACCCTTGAGAAGAAATATGGATAAGTGTATTTCCCAATTAAAATTGAATTAGAACTCTTGTGGAAGCCTCGTACTTCTGCTGAAGATATCTGTAGAGTTCTTATCCCGGTAGAAGTCTTCCTCTTAATTTTGATTTCTTCCACGTGCATAACCACCTGTAGATTTCTTCTCAGACTTCGTAGAGGGACATAAATGATGTAGGAGTGTTGTGGAATTCAACCATATGCATTTTTCCTTTAAGTGACACCTGTAACCTGTGTGAACATAAAGATAGTTGCGGAATAGGCGACTAGCTACAGAATGGCTGCATTCTGTAGCTGAGTCTAGTAAAAAATTACTACAACAAAAAAACCACGAAAATATAGCAATCCAGTAATTATATACATTCTAAAGTGACTTTAATCAATCCTATTGATCTTTTGAGCCTATAATTGATAATGGACAAAGGATATGAAGTGAAATTTGGTGAAAGAAAAGGACATCTTTGGGGCTCAACAATGTGTTCCTAATAGCATTATTAAATCAATGTAGTGTGTTTAGCCTTACAAATAACACTGTCCTAAATTTAAATTAATTTTAAAAATTAAATTTCTCAGATGATGTTGAATAATTAAAATCTGGGTGCGCTTAATCTCATAAACGCATTGGTGCATTTATTCAGATAAAAACATCGGTTACCAAAGTTTTTTTTATTCTGAAAGTTATTTTATTTATTTGTGAAATATATCTAATGGCTTATGTAATGAATGTTACATTTTATATACTGATAAAAAAGGTCTCAACAGGCCTCAATTAACAAAAATATTGATTGACACAGTGACAATACATCAAAAAAATCAGAGAAGGCAAGTTCTTTGTAAAGTATTTACAAAATTAATATGTTTGAACTATATGCAAGTTTAAATAATATGTATTAGTTGGTGTGTGTCATGCAGAGCCACAAAACGAAGAAGGTTTATAAGAATATTTATAGTCTAAGTATCGAAGAGCATAAAATCCCGATAGAAAAATTGCTTAATGATGAATCAGGTGAATGAAAAAATATTATTCAATATGAGTTTTTTTTCATTAATAATGTACTTAAGAATATTAAATAACATGTTTCAAACAATCTATTAATTCATATATGTTTAATGTTCTACTGGAAACAAAAATGGAGGAAAAGATCAATTTCTTTCTAAGAAAAGAAAAATTATGGAACATGTAAATGACGAAGAATTGGTCCTTAGCTCATCTTGAGTGGTGTTGGAGGTTAATCAAAGGGGTGAAAATTTTTACAAAATTATGAGGGATCTAGTGGAACGGACATATAGACGCACTTTCCAAATAAAATAGAAAAATAAATGCAATGGTTCTAAGAACATAATTATATCTAAAATACATGAAATGTTTCCAGAGCAATGGTTAATGAGACATGTCAAACTTGCAATATAAAAATCATACAACAACAAAAAGGAATCATTCAAAAGGTAATATTTTTAATCGTATAAAATTATTTTCTAGAATTATATGCATATATTACTGTTGGGGTTCCCATGTTTTGGCCAGGTTTACAAGACCAAAATATGAGACAACATAGAACCACTTTCAGACCTTAGGATCTAGCCCTCCTAGGTCCAGAGAGGGATCTCTCTATGATTGTCAAAGTGTGTGTCTTCGAAGTTCTAAGTTATGATTTTAGGCTAGTTATAGGCTCAGGGTTGTTTGGCTTGATTGTTTGTGTTTGGTTGTTGGGCATCAGGAAAGGAAGGTCTAGTATAAGACAAGGATGAGCAAAGAGGAATTTAGGCAAAGATAGATAACTCAGAGAACATCAAGGCCATTGGGCAATGGAGTCAAGAAAGGATTTACTTGTGTTCAATGTGCAAGCTTTCAGTTGGGCTAGTCATCTAGAGCATTTGGATCTTAAATATGACAGTAGGAATGAAACATTAAGAACTGAAGATGAAAGGAGAAGAACCGTCCAATTCTGTCTATAGATCAGGTCAGAGGTCATTTAACTCCAGACCTGCTTGGACAAAATCGGAGGCAATACAAGGGATCTTAGAAAGGCTAATTGAGATGGAAAGATCCTAGTGGGGAAAAACAGAGTCCTATACCCCCCAGTGTTCTCAACTCATCCAACTAAATCCTATCAAGAACATCCAAACATAGATTTCATTAATTCATACATCAGAGAGCAGGCAATGACATCCACTACACTAGTTAAATGAATTGAAATCAATTTTCAGATACACATGTAAGAAGAAAACATAGAAGGCTAGGAGAGCAGCAACATAAGGTACCTATCAAGGGTAAATCTTATGCCAAACTTCTGATGCAAGCCAGCAGAAATGGAATGAAATGAAATCAAACACAGAGAGTAGGAAAACATCACCAGCTGCCTTAGATCAGGATCCAAAGAAACATGTTTGTCATATTAAAAACAACGCCAATCAGGTACATCACTTCCCACAGCTTGAACATTCAGTCTGAATACATCAATGCTCAGCCTATCTTACAATATTACACAGAGAACTTGTCTCAAGAGGAAAATTCTTGCATTTCTCTGATAACTCACCAACAACATTTACAACAATTTCTTTCTGAGTTTTATAGCAGAGGATGGGCTGAGGAGGTAGGTGGAACACTAAATGAAGCATTAAAACACAGAAAAGAAGGAGTGGGCCGAAGCCCATTCTGTTTTGAATCTCTGCATTTATCTTTGGTACCCCTTTGGAATGACGGAGTGGTCTTCTTTAGCCTCCATTTACTTTGACATGTTTCTGATGTACTCTGGCTACAGTAGTACTCTGTGGTACTGTGGGTGGATGCAACAACTGGTAATAAAAACGAAATGTTCTGCCATACCGTATTAAAAAAATGCTCTGGTGGCTTGGGTTGTGTTTTGGGCGGAATTCTCTCCACTGGAGCACAGCATGGAGTAAAGATAGTATGGGCGTTATGTCCTGCCATGGAGAGGAATGTCTCTGCCGATGTGGCCGTCCTGATGACTTGGTTACCTGTACACTGAACTCTTTGCCGCTTTACTTATACCGTTATTTGAAAAAAAATTGCCGCTGTAATGAAGACTTGTGCAATCATGGCAGCCCTTTACTTCTGTACCCTGTAGAACATGCAACTGGACTCAGAAAATTAATGCATATGAGAGGATGGATGAAGTTGAGGGCGAAATATATGGTGGTGCGGTGGCGGTGGAAAAAATGATATTATGTGAAAGAACGATGAAAATGCAGTGGAGTGGTGAAATGCGTGAACAATAGGGTTTGGTGGTGATATGCAGCGCGGATCGTTAGATCCTGGCCTGGAGACGAAGATAATGGTGGAGATTGATCCGTGGGATGACTTATGGACATGGAAGAATACATAGGAAACATGAAATTTTAATGAAACATATGAAACTTTGGACTTTGGTGGATACGTATGGAAATGCAATGAAATGGATGTATGAAGTGGGACCCAACTGAAAACGCAATCGAAATCGGAGCGGGGAGGAGAGTCATGCATATGAATCACAAACTTTGCGATGCGATTGGAATGTGCGCTAACCGTTAGATTCGCACGGGAAACGGACGGCGGAGATCTAATCGGAACAATCGCAATCGGAGGTAAACAGGTGCAACATATTTCAAACGTTCCGA
Organism: Pinus albicaulis; assembly: GCA_034641835.2. Lineage (NCBI taxonomy): Eukaryota > Viridiplantae > Streptophyta > Pinopsida > Pinales > Pinaceae > Pinus > Pinus albicaulis. The sequence goes on along the minus strand of CM076575.1, from coordinate 1,688,902,499 downwards.
TGCCGTTGGGGCGGGAGGAGCGATGACCGTCATATCGTGGTTCCAAACGGACGGCCGGGATCAAATCGGGGAAATCGCAATCGGGGGGAACGCAGGGTGACGGACGGATGGGATTAAATCGGGAGACGACAAGGGAAGCTTGCGATTGCGATCGGAGGTCGAGATTGGTGCTGGACCGTCCGATCTGCAGGGAGAATCAACGGTGGAGAGAGCAATCAGAGGATCGCAATCACAGTGGCACAAAGGGGGAACGTAATGGAATTTCCTATTGAGATTAGGCGAGGAGTGCGATTAGCGCTCTGCCATCGGATCTTCATGACATATCAACGGTGCGGAACACGTCGCGGGACTTATAGACCAGAGGCGATCGCATCGGAGTTTTTGTATTTTACAAAGGAAATTGGACCCTTGCCGATCTTCCGATTGCGATTAGCGCTTGGGACTTAAATGCTCGGTCCCGGGTGCCGGTTACATGGGGAAGTGGTTGAAGGGGGCTAGCGGGGAGGGGCTGGACTTATAATATGGTTGAAAGTGGGTTTTTAACCCATTTTTAATGGAATTTGAAGGTCAAGGAAGGGAACGATAGAGAGGGAAAGGGGGGAATATGGCTAAACAAAGGGTAAGGGTAGAATTTCACGGGGATTTTGGGAGGATTTAGGAGGTCTATGGGGATATTGGGGGGAACAAAAGGGGACATGGAAAAAGGGAAAAAGGACAAAAAATGGAGGAAATCTGCAGGGGAACAAAGGGCATATCATGGCCTTTTTTGAGCAAATTTTATCATTCAGCAAGGCTTTTGGTCAACAGATCAGCAGAAGGGGGCAGTCACAGGCAGGGAACTTTAGCAAGACTTCAAGGATGATGTGTTTTCAAGGGAAATGCATTCCTTGAAGGCTCATAAAACATCCTATCCCCTTGCTTGCTTTGTCAAGGAATTTATAAGGGGCTAACAGTGGCTCCACATGGGGATGGCTTCTTCTTGAAGGAGGCAAGAATCCAGAAATGATCTTCGGAGTAGGCCAGATGCCTGTTGCTTGGCACATCCCTCTCTTTGACCAGCTGCCACAATATTATAGGTTACATCAGCAGAAACATCATCCCAATCAAAGCTACCTACCCAGACTACAATCCTATCATTTTTCTTCTTTTAGGGTGCATTTGAGCTAGCAGACCCTTTAAATTTTATTTTCAAAACAGAAAAGAAACCTATTCTAAATCTACCCTTATTTCTCCATGAGAACAAATTAGACAGTTGGCCTCATATGATTCTCTACCTAATATATTACCTGTTGGGATTAAACTATCCAACAGGTTTCTTCTCCTACATTCTAAGACAGGAAATTTAAAAATAGCCAAGCCAAGATTAGACTGTCTGTCTTGCTGGAGTGAAAACTTGTAGAAAGCTAAAAACAAAACTGTGAAGGCATGAAATCTGCGGTTTTGAAACATCCTTCTTTCTCTGTGACTCCGGTTTTGAGCATATTTGAGTCACCTCTTTTCTTTGATTTTCAGCTCTGGTTTTGGGCACATTAGAGCTGATTCTTCTTTTCCTTTGCTGGTCCAGGTTTTAAGCATGTTTGGACCAGCTGCTTTCCTTTCTTTGGCTCAGGTTTTGAGTTTATTAGAGCCAATCTTTTGCACATCAAAGGTTCATGTTTTAAGCATGTATGAACCTCTCCACTCTTTCTGTTTTTTGAAACATTTTTTCTTTTCTTGAAAACAAAAATTGAAATGGTATGTACAATGGAATGAAACTGGAAATAGAAAATCAGCAGAAGTAGTGTTTGAGCATCCTGCCATTGACAGGACCCCCAAACAACTTTGTACCATCAAGTTCTTGTAGGAAAAACGCATTTGGGCCCATAGTAGCTTGGATAATGTATGGAACCTGCCATAAGCTGTCAAACTTGCCATGTTTACCTTTGTCCTCTCTTCTTGAGTCCCACTTCAGAACCTTGTCACCAATTTTGAAATCAGCAGCTTTGGTTCTTTTGTCAAATAGCTTTTTAATGTTTTCCTGAACTCTGATAGCTCTGTTATATACCTCCTCCCTTGTTTGTTTAAGATGGATTGTTTGATTTATCCTTCTTATCATGTTGTCTTCCTCTGATTGGATCTCCTGGACAAGTTTGACTACTAGAACCCCAAGGCTGGTAGGAAATACTACTTATGTCCCATAGACTAGCTGGAATGGTAACATGCCAATGGATTTCTTCGTTGTAAGCCTGTCAGCCCACAAAGCATGCACCAACTTGTTGTGCCAAGATTTTTTGTTCTCCTCCAATATCTTTTTGATGATTGCCACTAGACTCTTATTTGATACTTCAGCCAAGCCATTACCCTGAGGGTAATAAGCGAATGAATGACCAAGCGTGATATGGTACCTGTGACAAAAATCAACCATTTTCTTGGATCCAAAAGCAGTAGCATTGTCGGTGATTATTTTCCTTGGACAACCAAACCGAGAGAGAATATGACCTTCTAGGAACCTAATGATGGTTGAATCCGTGGCATTCCTAGTAGGTATGGCCTCTATCCATTTAGTGAAATAATATGTGGCTGTTAAGATCCACTTGTGTTGTCCTGAAGAGGCTGGATGAATTTACCCTATAAAATCTAGACCCCATTTTATGAAAGGACCTTCAACAGTGATGGGCTGTAAAGGGAGGGGAAGAAGTTTTCTTTTTCCTTCAAATATCTGGCATTTGTGGCAAGTGGTTATCATTTTATGGACATCATTAAATAGTGTAGGCCAATAATAACCAGCCCTGAGTATTTTATTTGCAGTGGCTTTCCAACTCAGGTGGCCTCCACATTCTCCAGCATGAAACTCTTGTTTGACATCTTTGGCTTCAGTCTCAGATAAACATTTCAGCAATAGGCCATTTGGATTTTTCCAGTATAGATTCTCATTCAAGATGCAGTAGTTTCTAGCTTTGAGTTTTATGAATTTGGCCTTGGTTTTTGACATTTCTGGGGGAGCATTCAGATTGGTGAGGACGTAAAGGATATCAGAATACCATGGAGAGTTTTGGAATTTCTCTTCTACAGTGGGATCAGGCAGGCTTTCCTGCTCATCCAAGGCATTCACCATATTAATATCTAGGGCCTGCAGATTTGATTCAGCCATTAGCTTGGCTAAACCGTGCCCTTTGCTCAGCTTGGTGGGTTTAATCTCAAGATCATACTCTAGAATCATAGCAATTCACTTGCCCCTTTTCCCATCAGGGTCTTGGGACAAAATATCTTTGACCACTGTATTTGGAACATAGGCTATGGTGTGAGAATGCAGAATGTACACCCTAAAGTCCTTTAAGGCCTTGACCAGAGCATAGGCATGTTTTTCCATGATGTTGTACTTTAAGGGTGCATCTCTCAAGGCTTTACTGAAGAAAGCTATAGGTTGTTCATTTCCTTCTGAATTTTTTTGCAGCAAAACTGCAGCTACTGTGTGTTGGGAAGCGAATGAGAAGATCAGAAAATCTTTTGAGAAGTCAGGGATGATAAGTACAGGAGCCTGAGTGAGTGCAAGTTTTACTGACTCAAAATATTTCTTGGCTTCAACAATCCACTTAATTCCTGCACCTTTCTTTAGCATTTCAGTCATTTTCCTAAGATGCTCAGCAAGATTGGGGATAAATCTCCTAAGGAAATTGATCTTCCCAATGAAGGACTGTAACTCCCTGATGTTTCTTGCGTGTGTGATTTGGTGTATTCCCTCAACTCTCTGCGGGTCTATCCTGATCCCTTTCTCAGATATAATGTGGCCCAGAAGTTTACCTTCTTGTAGCCCAAAAACAGTTTTCTTAGGATTCAGGGACAGACCATACCTTCTACATTTTTCAAAAAAATTTCTCAGGTGTTTCAGATGTTCTTCTTCAGTTTTAGAAAAGACGGTCAAGTCATCCAAGTAGATAACTATGAAGTGTCCTATCTCCTCTGAGAAAGCTATGTCCATCGCTCTCTGGCAGGTGGCGTCATCATTCATCAATCCAAAAGGCATTTTCACATACATGAAGGTGCCCCATGGAGTGGTAAAAGCTGTCTTGAGTTGATCTTCTGGGAGTACTAGAACCTGATTATATCCTGAAAAACCATCAAGCAGGGAGATTCTTTTAGAGCCTACTACCTTTTGTAGGATATATTCCATTCTAGGCAAAGGGTAGTTATCTTTCAGGGAGGATTTATTGAGGTTTCTGAAGTCTATGCATAGTCTAATCTCCCCTGTTTTCTTCCTCACAGCCACTAAGTTTGACACCCAATCAGAAAACCTTACAGGGACTATAATGCCTGCATTGTACATCTTCTTAATTTCCTTCTCTACTGCAGGCAATTGTTTTGGATTGATCCTATGGAGTTTTTGTCTGAAAGGCTTCTGATTTTCCTTTAGTGGTATCTTGTGTTGTATGATGTTGGTGTCATAGGCCTTTAAGTATTCATAGCTCCATGCAAACACATCAACGAATTCCTTAAACAGATCAATGTATTTTTTCTTCATGTCGGCAGGTAAAGACTTAGCCAGTTTAATTCTTTAGTGCCAATATTTCATTCTTCTACGTCTGAATCTGCATGTTCTATAGTGGGTTTTTTTGCTACGTCATCAAAGTCAAAAAGGTCCTATAAGGGTGCCAAGCCTCTGGGTATATTCTTGTCTTTGGCTTGCAGCACCTCCATTTCTTCACTATTTGCGTTTTCACATTTTGTGGTTGAATTTCCAATTTCTTCAGGAAAAGAATTTATTTCTATGCTACAAGGTGGGGATTCTTCATCAGAGGATTCCTCACTAAGGCTTCTGAACCAGAAAATTCAAACTCATTTCTGCCTGTTAAGAAATCCTCAATCTGTTTTTCTCCTTCGAAGACCTACCAATATTTTTCATTGTCTGGCACTGTAGGTCTGAATTTGGCCTGAATGAGGATCTGTTGGTCAGCTGGGGTCTTGGGATATGAACTAGCCAGACAAGCTAATCCGTTGGAAATAGCGTTTTGACCCCTAGGAACAAACACCAATTCGTATTCCATGAAGGTTTTCAATATATCCATGGAATCATTCCTATATGCCCTCAATCTAGGGTGTTTTGCTGCATATTCACCATTCACCTGTTTGATCACTAACTCGGAGTCTCCTAGGACAGTTATCCTGCGGGCTCCTAATTTCTTCAATAAATTCAGACCCAGGATGACAGCCTCATACTCTGAAATATTATTTGTGCATTTGAAATGTAGATTCACAGCATGGCTCTCTGCGTGGTCATTTTCTGTGTTACGTAGCCACACCCCTGCTCCAGCACTTTTCCTAGTACAGGACCCATCGAAATTCATTTCCCACAGGGGTTCTTTGTCTGCTTCGTCTTCATTCCCTCCCCTACAGCTGGGTTCACCATTATGTCGAGTTGTTAGGTCTGTGCTAGGAGAGGGGTTATTTTTCTCTTCACGTGGTGTATCAGTTTGAAAAGGGTGACCGATCAGCTGACTGCGTTCTGACCCTGTTTCTGGTTTACTCAGAGTTACGTTTTCAGTATTTGGCCCATGGTCCTCTTCATTGTATTCTTCTAGAGTAGTCATTATGTTAAAGTCCATGGGCTCTATGTTATTTTTTGTGTTCTTGTTTTCTGACACTGGTTCTCCTGCGGATTGGTCATTGTAGAGGATGAAAGAATCCAGGTCTATGTGTACATAGTACAAAGGTGAGTTTTCGGGCTTCTCGGGGCTACTGACTAGGAACTTCATCTGGGCTTCTCTATATAGTCTTCTAAGTTGGCCAAATATAGGGATAGTGGCATATGAGCCATCCATATGCATGGTTCCTTGCAGTTTGGCTCCCCATGATATTGACAATAGCATGCCATAATTAGGTGGCACATCTGCCACCACAACATCCATGACCATACATTTAGCTGGGATCTGGGTTAGGCTCACACATAAATCTTTGATTAAGCCTAGGCATTTTACTCTGCTAGAGTCAAATGAATATAAGTCTTTGTAGGGTATGGTTATCTCTAGACCTAGTCTTTCCATAACTACCTTAGGCATCAAGTTGTGTGAGGCTCCTGAATCGTGCATTGCATTATGGAGTATTTTGTCATGAACGTTGAGAATAATATAAAAAGGTGGGACTACCCCTTCCTGAAACTTTCCCTCAATCTTAGGACCAAACAAGAGGGCAGGCTGATCATCACTCAGATTTACAGTGTCACTATTTACACTTAGATTCAATGCTTTCAAAATTTGGCCTTTATATACATCCTGAGTAGCCAGCTCAGAGAGTGGGACAGAGACTTTAATTTTTGCAATCTCACTTTCCAAATTGAAAGTGGACTGACTCTTTGGAATGCTCAAATCTTTTTTATTGGCCACCTTGGTGACCGTATCAGTTTGGGATTTCTCATTATGTACATGTGTAGGAATAGTTTTATCAGGAGCACTAACTGAGGTGCTAGTGCTGCTGGTTGGCTGACTTTGTTTCTCAGTGTTTTGGTTGTCCTGTTCTATGTTTTTCTCAAAACTCTCAGCTGTTGTTCTGTTATTTACAGCAGTGGCTTTAGAAGATTTCTCGGGTCTTTTCTTGATGGTAATATCAGGAGTTTTAGCTTTAGAAGTGTCTTGGTTCTTCTTGCTCCTAAGTTCATATTGTTCTCTGAACTGCAACATGGCATTTTTGAATCCCAACCTGTAATCCTCAGATTCAGTCCACTCCTCATCCCAACAGAAGGTTGAGGGCTGGTCCCTTTCTGAGTCATAGTTCAGGGTTGAGTATTCTGTTTCAAACATGTTTATTGTGTTCCCCTCAGACTCTTCTATGATTCCCTCATCTTCGTCAAGGAATTTTTGGAAAGGGGGAATGACTTGTTGATATGACTCTTTTTGTCTGTTGGGAGCGGTGTTGTTTCTTCTAAAGTTATGGTTCTGGTTTTGGTTTAGGTTCTTGTTCTGAGTGACAACCATTTTCTCCATCATTTGGTATAGCTTGTCCACATTTTTAGATAATCTATCATAATTTGGATCTGACGTGGAAGCCATCGTGTCATCCTTGTATGTTACCCTTTTCTCAGCTCTCAATCTTGCCCTTTTTTCCATCAAGTTTGCTTCTATGGTTATGGCTCCTTTCTGCATGTATTCCAGGGTGGTGTATTCTTTATCTCTAAGCTCATAGGCCATGTCAGCATCAAATCCATCGGGATACTTAGCCAGGGCCATTCCTTGTGGAGGCTTCATGTGTGGAGGGAGAGCATTATAAATGTTGTTGAATCTAGTGGTGTAATCATGAACACTCTCTCCTACGTTCCTCTTAAGGGACATGTATTCTGCTAGGAGCTGGCGAGGGTTTGCTCTAACCTCCCATTTGTTTATGAAGGTCTGGTATAATGCGGGGAGATCTTGAATACTGCTAGGGGGCAATCCTTTAAACCATTTCTTTACATCACCCCCTAGGCTTTGGGAAAAGATTCTCATTTTGATTGTTTCATCATCAATTTCCATATAATCGAAAGAATCCTCCATCTTATCTACATGTTGTTGCGTTGTTATGGAATATTTTGCAGTAAAGTGTGGGTTTTTTTACTGATAATCATTGGGCAAGGGTAACATAGGCTGAGGTAAAACCAGAGGTGCATACTAGGCTGCCATGATAATATTCTGATGGGGTAAAGGGTTAGTTTGAGCAGCTGGTATATGGATGACAGGGATATTAGGACCAGCAGAAGTCTGCTGAGAAGATCTAGGGTGGGAGAGCCCAAATTTTGAATGAAATGAATATCAGGTGGTGTGGATAGAGGGGTTTCTCTGTCCCTAGTGTTTTGACTACTATGAGATGGTGTACCGTGAAGCTCGAGGTCTTGCTGGTCTAGATGATTGAATGACCTAGTTCTTGATAAACTATCAGGTAGGTCTAGGTCAGAGAGAAAATGTGTTAGAGCTGTTAGGTTTTCTGGTGCAGAATTAGCTCTAAGAATGTGGCTGGAAATAGTTGGTCTTTTAGGGGTAGGAGCTCCTTTGAGGATACTCTCTGGATTTTCAACTATTTCCGGTGGATTAGGGTCGGGATAAGCTCTTGTGTGGATGGTTCTGAAGGCCATAATGTTGTTTATAAGCCAAGCAGCTTAACCTGACTTGTTGCTTCTACTGTGGTTGATGTTGTCTCAAGGGCTAGTCTCCCAGTGGAGTTCATAGTGAGACCCAAGATAATCAGCAGGCCTACTGATCACCAGTGGAGTCTTTTCATTTAAGAACAATGGATTCGCCAAGTGGAGGGCTTAGGATGCTTCTAAGGGGTACACTATCCACCATAGTGCTCAGGCACCATCACCTTTCAGGAATCTCCTTTAAAACGACAAGCTCCGACCAAAGATTGACTGGGAGGGCATTTACCAGATATGTCACCTCTGAAAAGAGGATGAGATCTGGAGGCTACCTGGCCCTTTCCAGGCTTCGTCTAAGAGTATGGTGGATATTCAATAATGGAGGTTGATTCAAGAAAGGGGTGACTTACTGTCAACCTAACCAAAGTTCTAAGTTTCTGAGGTTTTTACAAATGTTTAAGGTGAAATGTACTTAGAAGTCCCTAGCGGAGTCGCCATTATGTTGGTGGTTCCCATGTTTTTGCCAGGTTGACAAGACCAAAAGATGAGACAACATAGAACCACTTTCGAACCTTAGGATCTAGCCCTCCTAGGTCTAGAGAGGGATCTCTCTATATGAGTCAAAGTGTATGTCTTTGAAGCTCTAAGATGTAATTTTAGGCTAGTTATAGGCTCAGGGTTGTTTGTTTGGTTGTTTGTGTTTGGTTGTTGGGAATCAGGAAAAGAAGGTCCAATATAAGACAAGGGTGAGTAAAGAGGAAACTTAGACAGAGACGGATAACTCAAAGAACATCAGATCCATTGGGCTATGGAGTCAAGAAAGGATTTATTTGTGTTCAATGTGCAAGCTTTTAGTTGGGCTAGTCGTCTAGAGCATCTGGATCTTTAAAGGAGATATTTGGAACGGGACATTAAGGACAGCAAATGAAAGGGGAAGAACCATCCAACTCGGTCTATAGATTAGGTCAGACGTCATTTAACTCCAGACCTGCTTGGACGGAATTAGAGGTAACACAAGGGATCTTGGAAAGGTTTAACTGAGGTGGAAAGTTCCTAGAGACCATGTTCTAGGCCTCCAGAGTTCTCAACACATTCAACTAAATCCTAACAAGAACACCTGAATACAGATTTCATTAGTTCATACATCAGAGAGCAGGAAATGACATCCACTACATTGGTTAAATCAATAGAAATCAATATTCAGATACACATATAAGCAGAAAACATAAAAGGCTGGGAGAGCAGCAACATAAGGTACCTATCGAGGGTAAATCTTATGCAAAACTTCTGATGCGAGCCAGCAGAAATGGAATGAAATGAAATCAAACACAGAGAGTAGGAAAACATCACCAGCTACCTTAGATCAGGATCCAAAGAAACATGTTTGTCATATTAAAAACAACGCCAATCAGGTACATCACTTCCCACAGTTTGAACATTCAGTCTGAATACATCAATGCTCAGCCTATCTTACAATATTACATAGAGAACTTGTCTCAAGAGGAAAATTCTTGCATTTCTCTGATAACTCACCAACAACCTTTACAACAATTTCTTTCTGAGTTTTATAGCAGAGGATGGGCTAAGGAGGTAGGTGGAACACTAAATGAAGCATTAAAACACAGAAAAGAAGGAGCGGGCCGAAGCCCATTCTGTTTTAAATCTCTGCATTTATTTCCGGTACCCCTTTGGAACGACGGAGTGGTCTTCTTTAGCCTCCATTTACTTTGACATGTTTCTGATGTACTCTAGCTGCAGTAGTACTTTGTGGTACTGTGGGTGGATGCAACAACTGGTAATAAAAATGGAATGTTCTGCCATACCGCATTAAAAACATGCTCTGGTGGCTTGGGCTGTGTTTTGGGCGGAAATCTCTCCACTGGAGCACCGCATGGAGTAAAGACAGTATGGGCGTTCTGTCCTACCATGGAGAGGAATGTCTCTGCCGATGTGGCCGTCCTGATGACTTGGTTACCTGTACACTGAACTCTCTACCGCTTTACTTATACCTTTATCTGCAAAAAAAATTCCGCTGTAATGAAGACTTGTGCAATCATGGCGGCCCTTTACTTCTGTACCCTGTAGAACACGCAACTGGACTCAGAAAATTAATGCATATGAGAGGATGGATGAAGCTGAGGGTGAAATATATGGTGGTGCAGCGGCGGCGGAAACAATGATATTATGTGAAAGAACGATGAAAATGCAATGGAGTGGTGAAATGCGCGAGCAATAGGGTTTGGTGGTGATATGCAACGCGGATCGTTAGATCCTGGCCTGGAGACGAAGATCAACGGTGGAGATTGATCCGTGGGATGACTTATGGACATGGCGGAATACATATGAAACATATGAAGCTTTAGACTTTGGTGGATACGTATGGAAATGCAATGAAATGGATGTATGAAGTGGGACCCAACTGAAAACGCAATCGCATTCAGAGCGGCGAGGAGAGTCATGCATATGAATCACAAACTTTGCGATGCGATTAAAATGTGCGCTGACCATTGGATTCGCACGGGAAACGGACGACGGAGATCTAATTGGAACAATCGCAATCGGAGGTAAACAAGTGCAACATATTTCAAATTTTCTGATGGCGATGGGGCGGGAGGAGCGATGACCGTCAGATCGTGGTTCCAAACGGACGGCCGGGATCAAATCGGGGAAATTTAACGCGGTGGTTGATAAGATTTTGTTAGCCACCTATAATATTTTGTTATACCAAAAGGTGGCTAAGATCTTTTTTGAGCCTCCAAGGAACAAATTTTATCACTAAAAAAATTGTTGGCTCTTGAAGTCTCTTTAAGGCCTCATGCCTTTGTCCCAAATCCTCATTTGCTGTCCCATTTTTTATACTCAGGAATTTCTGCTGACTCCAACTGAAAGACTGCTGAAAGATCGCCATTTCTCCTCTTCTCAAAACCTTTCATCTGCTCCCCTTTTTCTCCATCAAAACTACCTTGTTTTCATAAGTCCTCTTCTTTCCATTTATGAAAATTTCCCCATTCATAGTTAAAAACTCACTTTTTAACTATTTCGGAACCCCCAAATCCATTAAAATCCTTGAAAATTCTCATAAAAAATCAAAGTTTCATTGCTATAGACCTCAGCCCCTTGAGCTAAGCCCTAAACCACTTCCCCACCATACGCTTTGGGTCTGGAACCACTTGCTAATACGATAAAGTGCTAATCGCATCGAAAAGAATCAAAGGCACAAGTCTTTGCCATACTCAAAAAGTTCCGATTACGATTAGCCTTGCTGCTTAAGACCCCCGATCGGATCGTTTATTTTATATATCCAGTAAGCCCGCCTCCGGCGCTTAAAACATTGTGAATTTTCATTACTGTTCTGCTTTTTCCTTTATAAAACCCAAGAACCCGCTTATCCAAAGTTTCAACTTAAAAGCTTGAAGTCACGTGTTAAATATAAAATGGTTAGATTAAAAAGACCGATCGCGCAATCGTAATCGGGAAAATTTCAATGAGTTGATCGAAAAGACCAGGCCCGCAGTTTCGATTGCGATTAGGCCCGCAGTTTCGATTGCGATTAGGCCCACAGTTTCGATTGCGATTAGGCCCGCAATTTCGATTGCGATTAGGCCTGCAGTTTCGATTGCGACTAGGCCCGCAGTTTCGATTGTGATTAGGCCCGCAGTTTCGATTGCGATTAGGCCCGCAGTTTCGATTGCGATTAGGTCCGCAGTTTCGATTGTGATCCTTCGATTGAATCTGGACCGTCCACGTGTCCAGATCGGATGGTCCAAAACTACTCCTCCTTATTCTTCTCCCTCTATCCTTTTTTCCTTTTTATGCAAATCTCCACCGTTGGTTGCCTTCATCCGACGTCTTCGCTCCTCCCCCGCCATCTGAAGCAGTTTAAACCTATTTCCGCAGGATTTCTTAACTATTTTTGTGTTTTGCAGGCGTTTTAATGGTTTTCCATTGTTTAATGAAAGAAAGCCGAGGGTTGAGAAAGACGTTTCCTGCGCCTTCGAGTTGTTAAAGAGAACCATCTGTGGGGTTTCGCTCCTTTGTTTTCTCAATGCTTCATGGGCATTGATGCCTTTAAAAAGCCCAGTGTGGCCTGCACATCGACAAGACATTGTTTTAATTCAAAAACAGTTAAAGAGTATCAGTTTGAAGATAGAACACAGCAAATGAAGATTGAAGACGGTTTTTATGGGGATTACGGCTAAGACTGTTATCACAAGCCTAATCCCCAATCTAAAACACAGTTTAAAGGAAAAACCTAAAGTGTTTCATCAGACAGAAAGCCTCCACCGCCACATCCAAGGCAAATTGATTCCTCAGCTACCACCAAGCCACCTGTCGCCTCAAACCTTTCAAAACAGAGGCCGAAGTTATCGAAGAAAATCAGATATTCGCCTCCAGCGCAGCCAGGGAGTTACTTCTGCAAGGAAATCAATGCAGAAAATATCTGCAGAGTTACTCCAAACATTACATAGAGCCTCAAATTCAAATAAAGCTCCCACCGAGCTTAATCCATAAATGTAAAACATTTAATACAGTGTTCCACCTGTGAACTTCTTCATCGAGCCCCTCAAAGAGCCGAGAAGTCTTGAACCTGTATTAATTATCCTGAGAGATATTTTCTCAGATCACCTCCTCATCTTCCTATAAATACTTCTACAGAAGATGAGAAATGGTTGGTTGTTGTTTGATCACAAGTTTTAATATTGAAACTCTCTGAGATAAATATACAAGTCTGTTGAAGTTGAAAATAATTTGGAGTCTTAGATGTCTTGATGATGCCGTTGCATGTCTGTTCCTGAGAAGGCTCTATCATTGGATCCATGAGCTTGGCTGTTGGTGAAGTGCTCTGAACTGTTAAATGTTTTTTCCCTTGTTTTCATTATGTTCCATAATTTCTTACTACAGTAGGCTGAAAGTTTTAGGCTAAGAAATGACTTCTGGAAGCACCTTAGACCTGTTCACCCTTCACTGTTTTATGTTTTCTTCTGCTAAAGTATTTTAGAGGCTTTAAAACTTCTCTTTAGTCTTCATGCTCGTTTATTTCCTTGATAGCTCAAATAGTTGGTTTCAGCATGTTATGGTTCTCCCTGCTTGTCTGCCATCACTTGAAAGCCGTTATTGAAATCTCCCTTCGAAGTGCCATTGTCTTAAGTTAACCAAAGAGGTCGGTTTTGATCTTACCCTTTGCCCCCGCTTAAACAGTTGTTTTGAAGGTCTTTATAGTTGCAAACACAGATGTTATTTAGGTGTTCCCTCTTTTATGAATGCAATTATCAGTGAATATTTTATGTTTTCTAAATCCTTTAAAATAAAATCTTTGAGGAAATAGGGTGTTCCCCGAATCTTAGATTTCATTTTAGAAGTTGTCTTGAAATCATTATTTGCTTAAAGAATGTTTGTAGAATTTATGGTTAGCCCTGTCTATCAAATATCTCTTTATTGATAAGTCATGCTTCTCAAGTTCCCTTTGTTAAGAATTAAATTTCTTTTTCCAAATCATTAATGTCCATCTCATTCCAAAACAAAGGATCCTGTGGCCAAGTTAGATTTGCCCTTTGATATCCCATATCCCTTGAAGATTTTGTCATGATCTTATTTTGACTCCATTGCCCAATGAACCGGATATTTCCTCTTTCTGTCTATCTTTCCTAGACCTTTCATATTCTGCTGTATCAACTCAACCCAACCAAACAAACATCTTCACGTAATAACTAGTCTAAAATCCATAACCAAAGCAAACGAGATAAACCTTTGCAAATGAATATTTGAGAGATCCCTCTCTGAGAACAGGAGGACTAGATCCTGGAACTCTAAATATTGGTTCTGATGTTGCCTTGTCTTTTGATTTGCCAAACTGTCAAAACACGGGATACCAACATGACGGACGGATGGGATTAAATCGGAAGACGACGGGGGAAGCTTGCGATTGTGATAGGAGGTCGGGATTGGTGCTGGACCGTCCGATCTGCAGGAAGAATCAACGGTGGAGAGAGCAATCGGAGGATCGTAATCGTAGCAGCACAAAGGGGGAACGTAATGGAATTTCCGATTGCGATTAGGCAAGGAGTGCGATTAGTGCTCTGCCATCGGATCTTCATGACAGATCAACGGTGCGGAACACGTCGCGGGACTTATAGACCAGAGGTGATTGCATCGAAGTTTTTGTATTTTACAAAGGAAATTGGACCCTCGCCGATCTTCCGATTGTGATTAGCGCTTGGGACTTAAATGCTCAGTCCTGGGTGCCGGTTATGTGGGGAAGTGGTTGAAGGGGGATAGCGGGGAGGGGATGGGCTTATAATATGGTTGAAAGTGGGTTTTTAACCCATTTTTAATGGAATTTGAAGGTCAAGGAAGGGAACGATAGAGAGGGAAAGGGGGGAATATGGCTAAACAAAGGGTAAGGGTAGAATTTCACGGGGATTTTGGGAGGATTTAGGAGGTCTATGGGGATATTGGGGGGAACAAAAGGGGACATGGAAAGAGGGAAAAAGGACAAAAAATGGAGGAAATCTGCAGGGGAACAAAGGGCATACCATGGCTTTTTTTGAGCAAATTTTATCATTCAGCAAGGCTTTTTTTCAACAGATCAGCAGAAGGGGGCAGTCACAGGCAGGGAAATTTAGCAAGACTTCAAGGATGATGTGTTTTCAAGGGAAATGCATTCCTTGAAGGCTCATAAAACATCCTAGCCCCTTGCTTGCTTTGTCAAGGAATTCATAAGGGGCTAAAAATTACTACGAACCATTAATTTATTAATATCTATTTTGTTATATTTAGTTTTCATATATCATTATAAAAATAGTTTATTACCTTTTTAAGGAATATCATGAAAATCCCAAACGATCAACGCAATGATATACAAAACATGTCTTAGGAATGTCCAAAAAAGTGTATAAGGAGATGGTCAAAGAAATGGAAATAATTGCATCACTGGAGGAGCCATCTCAACTACAATGTGCTTCAAATGTATGGATTCATGATTGAATTTGTACATATAGAAAAAAAAAATTAGCATTAAATATTAATTTTCAAGTATTTTATCCTTCCCATTCAATATAGCGCACCGAAGAAAAAAACATCCACTAAAACCTCCGACTACCCAAATTTTTTAATTTGTGATGAATTTCCATTATAAGCCCCATTAAAACATCAATTCCCACAAACGAATGTTTTAGCAGATGTTTTTTTGACAATTTTTGCCAATTTTATAACACTAAATCCTCTTTTATTACCTCCTCTAGAAGGTATTTTCCTTGTATTGATTCACCCATTGATGGAACTAACATAGGCTCAAACGCATCATTATGCATAAATTGTAATATCCCCACTTCCCTTGAAGCACAAAAGGATAATCTTACATGATTCTACTTCACATATAAAAAATGTTCGTAGAAGTCAAAATCCAAAGAGAAATAAGATAGAGTCGAAGGCCCCTCTCTCTAATATGTCCCAGTCTTTGATGCCAAAAACTAACATTTTCTATAGAGTTTGTAGGAGTTTTATCTTCTTCAGCTCAACTCTTTGGAATAATGGAACTATTTAACCCATCACTAACAGTTCTTCCTAGTAGCTTATATAGATTTCCAACCCAAACTCCTCTTAGAAATACCATTTCTCCTCAAACTATCCTACAATTGTCCTTTTCAAGCATTGTTTTTACACATAAATAACTCATATTGCTTACATAAATAGAATTTCTAGCCAATCTCAAGATGTGAATAACACCAAGGAGTGTTCTAATCCTTCCACAGATGAGATTCAACATGAATTTTCCTCATCCCATTATTTTTGCTATCAATTCATCTCCCAGGAAAACATCACTTCCAGCATACCTTTCATCCTTGCAAAACCGCTCACTATTAGGAGTCATATGAAAGCATGCACCTAAGTCAGCCAACCATGCCTCATCATCTACATGTTTACTTGAAGAATTCAAGTGCACGCCCCCTCCATCTAAGGATTTTTTCACTTTTGTAGAAGGACCATCATCAAATCCCTTTCCTTTATTAACAATGTTTTGTCTACAATCTTTCTTGTAATGCCCTTCTTTTCCACATATCTAACATACCTTCATGGATTTTCATGGAAATTTATATCTTCCACTTGATGACTCATTTTAATTTATATTATGGGAGTGTCCTCTTATAAATAAGGCATCTATGTTATGAATTTCCATGTATTTCTATCTTGTCTCCTGTAATAACATGGACGATACTATTTCATCGAAACTTAAAGTATTTTCCTTATTTCCTATGTCAATAACCAGACTATCCCACGAGTATGGTAAAGAAAACAAGATATTGATACAATTATCTTCATTTGAAACCTTAATATCAATATATAATAGTATATTTATCATAGTGTTGAGGGAACTCATATGCTCCTTCATCAAGTCTCCATCCTTCATCCTTATGTCACTATAACCTTTTCTAAAGGACCAATTTGTTCACTAAGGACTTAGAGTAATATAAATCCCCTAACTTTATAGGCAAAGCCTTTTTTGTAGCTTCTCCTAAGACATTCGGTAATATTGATTCTAAGTGGCTTAAACATACTGTGCTCTTTTCCTTTCAATCCAACTAGGTTTTGTCTTCTATTGAAATCCTTGTTGGTGCAATAGTCATATCTACAACAATACAATGATAATTTTCCACCGACATGTCTTTCAATTTGAGCTTCCATATCTCAAAACTCCACCCTTTGAAGTTTTCGATCTCTATCTTTGAACTAATTTCCATTTCCTTTCACCGCAAGAATCAATTCCACATATCTCCCATTACAATAGAGTCTACCGTGCATGCCAAACCCTTTAGCCACAAAGGTGTCCCCTTGAAGCCAAAATATATCTATTACCAAGTGTATGTTTCAACCCCATATAATTAGTTGTTGCAAAAATATTCTTAATAAAATAGAAAAGATGAAGTGGCACACACACACATTAGTACAAATATTTTACCCTATGATACCCACATTATAACATTTGAGATTTGATTTGGACCCCTAGCTATGCCACATGTACCAGTGGACCCACCATGATAGTTCAAGGCTTTTTAGATGCACACACACACACACTTATTTAATTCTCATAAAAATATGAAATGCATACACTTTGTACAAACTAAAATGTGGAAATTAAATACTTATGAATAAATTGTACACACACACATATATTAATTTATTTATTTACACATATAAATGACTTACACACCATATGTTTTACATAAGTTTTTCACATGCTAAGAATATAAAACTATTTTATTGCATTACACAACACTTTATATTTATATATATGTACATAACAAAAACAACATAATCATATGCCAAGACCATCCTACTGCATAAGTAGTCTACTTCCAACCATGTCGATGTTTTGATGGGATTACATGGTGTACATACGAGACCCGCCTCTCCACCCCATTGGGGGTCGGGGGTCCCAATGTTGTGCAAAAGAGTTCACCATTTGATCCATATTTATACAGGAATGAAATTAAATACAAATTCAAATAGAAACACAGAGCTACAACGAAAACTAAACTTCAATTCATTATTAACAAAATATTGAGAACTGTTTACATGTAGAATGGAGATAAACTAGGTTTGGCAACGGTAGCGTGTCTCTAAGAAGAGATGTGATAGCTACATGCCTATGAAATATGTTACAATGAGGCTCCCAAGCCTTTTTATTATTGATAACTATAAACATTGAAAAACCTAACCCTAGGAGATGAAGCACCAAAATTTTGTGGGCCCTGTTGGGGTTAGTTGGCACATCAACTTCTCGGTGTCGTAACTTTGGCATATGATCTCTGTTTGAGATATACGATACCTCATTATAAATATCTATCCAAGGACTAAAAATTTCAGTTTCAAGCCTTACCATAAAATTTTGGTTTTCCCATTTTCCAAAAAATGGTCGTTTAGGGCCTCAAAATGGCTTCAGAAGTTCAGGACCCAAAAAACTAACAAAAATAGTAAATTGTGCTAAAATTAAGGAAAATGAAAGAAATAGTGCTAGCGGTCCAAGTGGGATAGGAAATTAGCCACCAATATCCACCTAGATCATTCCTCCCCCCTTAGGAAGCAATGGTACCCATTGTGTTGAATGCCTCAATGAGATGGGGAAATTTCTACTGAAATTGGTCTCTAGTGAGCCACTTTCCCTAGTGCAAGGGTGTGATAGTTTTGACAACCAGAGACAGTTGGATCCTCTGTTAGAAAGGTTTATTGATCTGTGTTTCCATGATCGAATCAATTGTGGCATGTTCCATGCAATCTTGGTTGAACTTTGTTGGTGTAAGTTGTTCGACAATGTTCGATGTGTGTAGAAACGTTGGAAAGTATATCCAAAGGTAGTCTACATTGAACACTGGGTGTATGGCAATGAATTTAGTAATGTTGAGTTCAAAGGCGTTGTCTCCCACAACCTTAGTGATGGTGTAAGGCCCATATCATAGTGTTCAAAGCTTCTGATGGGCTCTATGAAGGCATTATTTCTGCAAATGCAACCAAATTTTGTCACCCACTTAAAAATTATGTGGCACTCTATGCTTGATCATGTCGTTATTTTCACTTGGCATTGGATTTATCCAAGATGTCATGAACTTGTTAGAATATTTGTTGGATGCGTTCAATAAAATTGGTTGATTTAGAATCCTTAGACATTAAATGTGTGGATTCTTATTTTGTAGTTGCATGAGGCATGGAAACATCAATCAAATAGAATGGTTAAAATCCCAGACTCACTTGAAAGGAGATCAGGCTAGGTGAGATATGATGAGCTTTGTTGTAGTTTTGTTGCACATAGATAAGACTCTCATCCCATGTCTATGGATGCTTGTAGTTTTACATGCATAGTATGTGTAAGATCATCCTATTGAAGACCTATGTTTGGCCATCAATCTGGGGATGGAATGCAATCGAATTGGTGATATTGGTGTTCAATTATGAATAGAGGCTTAACCAAAATGTGCTCGAGAACTTGCTATCCCAATATGATATAATTGTATGCATAAAATGTACCCATACTCATTCAAATAAGAGTTTGGTAGTGCCCACTATTGTGATACTCTTCTTGCAAGCCGCCAATATAGCCATCTTATAAAAGATGTCCATGATCATGAATACATAGTCATTATCATGCTTATTAGAAGGGAGGCCAGACAAAGAGTCCATGAAGATGGATTCCTAGTAGGATTAGGGGGGTACATTCCTTGATTTTTGGTGGTTGGCTTGGTGATGGAAAAGGAAGTGAAGGATATGATATATTTTCCGACATCCTGTCAGAGTTTTGGCCAATAAAATTACTTTTACAGCATTGCCAAAAACATTTCCACACCAAAATGCCTTGCAACCCAACTGTAGTGTGCCTCCAAAATCATCTTGGCAGGCTCACTTGAAGGAACACAAATGTGTCCTAGATAACAAAATAATGTTTCATGGAGGTGGAATTTTGGAGCTTGATTTCCATCCACTAGAATCTAGTATATGTTGGTGAACTCCAGATCATTTTTGTATAGTTGTGTCCATCAAGAGGTCTCGTAGCCACAAGTTTTGAGAACAATGGAAAATTTTCCAACCGGGGGCTGACTGAGGCAATATACAACATTGTTGGTGCTTCCCTTCTTGTATTTATTGTTCAAATGGAATTTTTGTAGATTTGTGGGCCAATTATGGTGGCGATCATTCTAAAATTTTCCTTGTGCCTATATAAACTAAAGAGTTTGGTGAACTATGTGGATGTACATCTCCTTCCCCAAAATTTAATGTTTCCATTGTTGGAAAGCCATCACAATGGAATACATATCTTTATTTCAGGTGGGGCATTTCAAAATTGTATCGGAAAGTGTCTCATTGTGATAGGCCCTTGTTGGGTGACAACTTCACCAATAGCATATTCAGAGGTGTCTGTCTCGATTCTGAATGGTTGTTGCAAGTCTATTAATATGAGTATTTGTGCATATCAAAGGTGGTGCTTCAGCTCAATGAATGCCTTTTGTTGGGACTCAAACAAGAAAATTTTTTCTTTTGCTCAGCCCTTAGTAACTTGACTCAAAGGCTAAGTGATATAAGAGAGCCCCAACATGAACCTCCAATAAAAATTGACAAGAATCAAAAAGTTGTGAAGCTCTATTAGAGTGGTTGGTGTTGGACAATCCTGAATGAATTGGATCTTAGATGGATCTACATGCACGCATTTCTAATCAATTATGTAACCTAGATATTGGACCTTGCTCATGCCAAAGGTGCATTTCTCCAATTTGGCACATAGTTTGTGATATTGCAATATTTGAAGGACCTTCCAAACGTGTTGCAAGTGTTATTCCCATGTATTCTTGAAGATGAGGATGTCATTTAGGTATACAACCATGAATGAGTTGGAAAAGGGTTGGAATATTTGACACATCAACCTCATAAACCTTGCAAGGGTGTTTGAAAACCCAAAAGGCATGACCAACTACTCAAAAAGGCCCTCCTTGAATTTGAAGGTGGTCTTCCATACATCTATGAGCTCTATTGGAAATTGATGATAGTCAGACTTTAAATCAATCTTACTGAAGTAATTCCCCCCTTAAGTTGGTTAAGAAGGTCATAAATCTGTGGGATTGGATACCTATTCCTGAAAATGATTTTATTTAGTGCCTGATAATCAATGTAGAGTCTCCAAGTCTCATGTTTCTTCTGTACTAGTATAATTGAGCTCCCACATGGTGAGGAATTTGGTCGGATGTGCCCTTTTTGTAGAAACTCCTGGATCTATCGCTTAATTTATTCATTTTATAGAATAGAGCAGAGAAATATCATCCCATTAGGTATGGGTTCTCCGAGAGTTAGATCAATCAAATGATTGAACTAGGAGATGATCTCAATGCATTGCTTAATAGACATCAAAGATATGGTGGTAGGCAGGGCTACCTCTGGTTGTCCTGTATAACTTACTACCTAGAGTAATAATAATAGTAAGAGGCCTAGAATCATACTCAACATGTCTCTTCCATAAGTATGGTTGGCCTATTAACACATCATATACTTCAAGAGGAGAAACATCTCACAGTACCTCATCCGTGAAGGGCTTGATGTTGTAGGGAAGGTGACATTATTGGTTGATGTAGAGATCTCATCCTCGAAGGAGTCACTCGATGATGTATGGTTGCAAGTGTGGTGTGGTCGGTAGGCCCAAATTCTTAATGACCTCCACTGAGATGGGGTTCTTTTGTCTCCCACTGTCGATAATGAACTACAACAGAGACCCCTTCACCCACATCTATGACTGGAAGAGATGCTCCCCTTCCTCTTTATGTTTCGACTCAACCTTCTGAACAATGGTGGTGGCAACAGTGGTGGTAAGCTCTACATCGATAATCTACTTTCCTTTTTCATTTCCCTTATTATGTTATAACACTGAGTCGTAACATGCTTCTGAATTTGAAGCCTTCAGCTCAACCACTAGTGACTGCTTGGTGTGACACTCATTTTTGTTGTGAGTGGGGCTCTTGTGGAACTCACACCACTTTCCTATGTCCTTATTTATCTTCATGGTGTTGTTTTTTTGCTTGCTACTTCAATGGGTTGTCCTGGGTCCCCCCACCTTGTATATGTCCTTTTTTCCTATGGTTTGGGGGCTACATTTACTTTCTTCGAATTCGCAGATTGAAAGTAACGCTTCTTCTATTTGAATTTATGCTTGATCTTGACAACATATCTGTATGCAGTGTCAAGCGAGGAAATATCCAAAAAATCCATCTCATCCTAGATGTATTTGTGTAGACAATCGTGGAACTTGACTACCATATGGTGCTTGAAATCCTTGATACCCAACTTTGTATGAAGGGTATGAAAAATATTTGTGAACTATGGCACGTCTTTGTCCCTTCACTGCCGTAGTGTGGTCCATTTTATGTACTTGTCTTAATATCTCCCGAGAGGGAAACATTGTTCCTTAAAATCATCTTAGAAAGAATTCAAAGTGGGTGGAACTAAAAATAGTGAGGGTTGCTTCTCATCCCTCTGCTCACGGTAGGTTTCCCACCAGTACTTGACATGGGGGGTGGCCTTGACGAGTGAAAAAGTAATATTTTCCATGTTGGAAAAATTATGGACCAAAAAATATCCTTCTAGTAGATTCAACCATTTATCCATGAAATTTGCATCTATCTGGCCTTCAAATATAGGAATGTCAAATTTAAATTTTACCTTGAAGGAGGTGGCACCCCTGAGGTGGTTTCCAAATGAAGATTCTTTGCCCGTTGATAACCACCGAAGGATATGGGAAAAATTATCAATCATCTCGTTCCTTTTTCGCTCAAGGGATTCTTTGAGAAATATTTTGAAAGGATCTCATACTCCCTCATATTTATTTTTTTCCTCCATGGGAAGCCATCAGGGTTGGTGAGGTCGATATTGCAAGGGTTCAACTAGTTCAGGTTCTAACTCCTTATACCATGACCTCGTTGGGGAAATGCACAAAAAAGTAAAGAAAGAGTAGATCACTTTGATACCACTAATATAGATTTATACAAGAATGAAATGAAATACATATTCAAATAGAAACATAGAGCTACAATGAAAAATTAAATTCATTAATAAGAAAATACTAAGAACTATTTACATGCGGAATGGAAATAAACTAGCTCGAGTGACAGTATCTTATCTTTGAGAAGAGATGTTATAGCTACATGCCTTTGAATTGTGTCACAATGAGGCTCCAGAGCCTTTTTATTGCTGAGAAATGAGGGAAAAACTCTAAACATCCAAAAAACTCACCCTAGAATATGAAGCTCCCACAATTTGTGGGCCCTGTTGGGGTTAGTTGTTACATCAATTTTGTGGGGTCGTAACTTTGGCATACAATATTCATTTAATGCGTATGATACCTCGTTAAAAAGATCTATCCGAGGACTACCACTTTCTACTATAAATCCATACCATTGGCTATTAACGTGTATATATATATATATATATATATATATATATATATATATATGTATATATATATATATATATATATGTATATATATATATATATATATGTATATATATATATATATATATATATATATATATATATATATATATATGTATATATATATATATGTATATATGTATATATATATATATATGTATATATATATGTATATATATATATATATATATATATATATATATATATATATATATATATATATATATATATATATATATATATATATACATGTATATATATATATATATGTATATATCTATATATATGTATATATGTATATATATATATATATATGTATATATATATGTATATATATATGTATGTATGTATGTATGTATGTATGTATGTATGTATCCACAATTTGTGGGCCCTGTTGGGGTTAGTTGTTACATCAATTTTGTGGGGTCGTAACTTTGGCATACAATCTTCATTTAATGCGTATGATACCTCGTTAAAAAGATCTATCTGAGGACTACCACTTTCTACTATAAATCCATACCATTGGCTATTAACACGTATATGTATATATATATGTGTGTGTGTGTGTGTGTGTGTGTGTGTGTGTGTGTGTGTGTATAAAGGTTTTATTGCTATGTTTAAACATGGTTTAACAATATGTGTTTTAACCTGTTTGTGTCAGGTGGTTATGTTGAAGTAACAACAATAATATCAAATTTACACACAATTAAATCACATGAATCCTTGTTAGTATCAATTTTATCAAATTTGTGTATTGCTAAATTATATGAGAGGTCTAAGGGATGAAACTAGTTATACACTTTTGTTGGAAATTCATACATTAATGTAATTAAACTAATATGAAGCATGTTTTCGGTTTACTTATAGGAACAATAGTAGAAAATAAGAACAATAGTAGAAAATAAGGGTACAACTTCAAGCCTATGTCCATTATTCGCAAACCTTTCATGCATATTCAGTTATATATGTATTCCCATAAATTATCAAAGTGTGGTAATATTTGGTGGTATGGGTGTTAACATTTACTATACTTCGTTGTTAAAACAAAGGCCCATTACTCCATTAAATAACAATGTAGAATTTCGCATGCCATTACATTTCACATAGATACATGATACAACTATGATTTCATTATGCAATCATACCAAAACAATGTAAAGGCATGACCCAATAATTTTATTTTTGTTTTCATATGCATGTACTTATGATAAGTATAAACATAACAACATTACTCGATCAATTTTCAAGTTAGATATTCAACATAATTCCCATAAGAATATTTCACACAAAATTAATTACATGAGAGTTCCATAGTAAAAAAATATTTTCCATGATTTGTTACTTATGTGGGTAAATAAAATATCACTGGTGATTAGATAAGGACTTCACCTTTTACTCCCATCCATAGGCCATTAGGTTATTATGTCCCATAAATCGTCACCCTCATGCCAGGTCAAGAGTTTGAGGATTGAAGAAAAACAACTGAGCAATGTACTAGATGAGTTGAGGGAGTGAGATCACTATCAGGTGGAAAATGAACAAGGAAAAACATAGTCCGCTTATCAGTTGTAGCAAGCACTCATAATTTATCAGTCCCATCTAGCACCCCACAAGCATAATCAACTTCACTCTACATTTAAGCTTGGAAATATTAGGGAAGCTAGAAAGTTAAGTGGGAAGACTCCAACATAGATTAAACTACTCTTCATGAGTGGTTGTTAGCACTGTTTTTCCCCTAAACTAATCTCTAAGACCAAATCCAACCCCTATTTTTCATTAATTTGTGTGTTTATGGCAGTCTAAGCAACCTCCAAAGTGTAGCCAAGATGGCACACTTCCCCTGCATTGTCTTCCTGAACATGCCACCCAATTTGATTTATGAGAAGGGAACCCATTTGGATTGGCACTATCATTAGCATTAATGGCCCAAATTAGATCTCAATGACACTTTCAGTATTGGGGGGTTGGCATTAAATTAGATAGGATGGTTATGGTGGTTTGCATCAAACCCCATCCCCTAAAACTCTATCATGTTTCCCTTCTTCTCGTATTTTTAATAATCAAATAAATATTTAGTTATTAATATTATAATTACAAATTAATTATTAATTATAAATTATAAATTTAATTAATTATATTTAATTAAAACACTAATCCACCATTAATTTATTTCAAGCATGAATATCTCCCTATTTAAAATTTGGCATTAATTAGAGTTTTCAAGCAAGATTAACATTAAACAGAGTATTGACACAACTTGGAACCATGATCAAAATAAAAACAGATTTCACCAGTAGTTATTTTTATTATATTACAATGGATTTTCTGCTAGCATTCATGTTTTGTGCTAAAATGTTCAATTACACAAAAACATTTACAAGGTTCTATTGAGGCCCCGAAAATCAGTGCAACAACATTTGGGAAAACCACTCGGCCGAGAACTTGAAAACTGTCCCTTTTCCATTTGGAATGGTGGCTCCGAATGGGTTTGTTGGACTAGTTTCCCAATTTAATATAGTTGGAGTGAATGAATGATTTTATCTCTAAAAGGAATTTGGAATTATAAAAAATCTTGCAACAAATAATAAATCTACTTGTTTATATCTATATATCTAAATCTATCTCTATCTATCCTGGGATGAAACTGTTTCCTTGTGAGATCTAAAAATATATAATATTTCAATGATTGCAGATAAAGATCATACATTCATTTAGAGATATGAAAAACAAATAATATAATTGATTTAATTAAGAAGTTAATTAAATCAATTTGATGAAGCTTATATCACAACTTTTACGATATGTATGTATTGCATATACATATAAATGATAGAAGAATAACACGTCAAAAATTGAATTGATGTCAAACTGTAGTCAAACAAATATATATAACAACACATCATAATATCAATGAACTATCTCTCATTTGAAACTTAAGTGAAACATACAAGATGAAGGTACCATATATATATTTACTAGCTCATTTGAGAAATAACTCTCGGTCCAACCTTTTCTATTAAAAAAAAATTAAGAGTACAGAAGTGCATCATCAATAAAGTTTTATTTTCAAAATTTTAGGACCCCTTCTTAAAAGACATGAAGGGGTTTTAAATACAAAAATAATAAGTCTTAAAATAGTTATTACAATAACAACTGAGGATGTTTCAAACAACTCTCCTTCAAGTAAGTAAAATAAAAACATAAATAGAAATTAAAGGGGTGATTTGTTGGTGGATTGTCCTGATGTCCCTTCTTCCATTTTCTCCTTGATTTGAAGAATATTAAGCATAGGCTGAACCTCAGGAGGTTGGCCTGGCCTAATGCGTATGTGCCTAGTAAAAACAACATCAGATATTGGAGGTAGCATGTATGAAGGCGTATCTATATGTCAACGAAGCATGAGCCATTGGATGTGAGGCTTCACTAGATATCTCCAGTATCTTTCCCAATATAACTTTTCTATCTTCTTGATGTGCTCCTCTTTCACTTTTGACACTTTTTGTCATTGCCTTATCAAATCTTTTACCAAGGGTAATGCAACATGAGCACATCTATCTATGAGATTTACTGTGATCATGTTTTGGCCGATAATTTCCACAATGTTTGTGGTGATGTCTTTAGATCTAGTTATTTCCCTTTCTACTTTCTTTAGCTGTATATCTCAATCCGTGAACAATATTTCTTTCTTTGATTCTTCAATTCTAGGCAGGTTGGAATTTTGGCCATCAGAGGAATCCTTCCAGGTAACAAATTGGGATAACTTCTCATCTATGTCATCAAAACTAATTCTCATGTCAGCAATGCGATTCACAAGTGAATCACTTTGCTCACATAATTCAAGAACGTTGGTTAATTTCTGACAAAATATGACCTGTTGCTATGCCAATAAGGTGTTCAATTCTAAAGCTTCTTTCCTAAATTCATCAATCTTTGGAACATATTTCATTTGATCAATGGATAGATGTAATTGATGAATTTGAGTATCTTTAGAACTAATTTCACTTTGATGTTGAATCTTCAGTTGATGCAGGCTCTCTTGTAGTTGTGCAATTTTTACCTATAGTTGTTGACTAACACTCTGCTTTTCTGCTTGTAACTCTATCTCTAGTTGAAGTATCTTTTCATCTTTTTATTTTATCAACTGATGAATCTCTGATGCCTTGTCAATAGTTGTAGATGTGTAAGCTCCTACAAACTATGAAAACTGAGTTATATCCTGTAAAGGATCTGACTCGGTATCTTTCCAAACAATTTCCATTGACATATCTTCTTGAGTGAGAGTTTGGGCATGTTTTGTTATTCTCCTTTTCTTCTTCCTACTAAAAATTGGTTTGTGCTTAGGACTATAAAATATATCTGAAGGAGGGATTTAATGAATATTTAAAACAATTTCAGAGGTTGGGAAGGCTAGGATGTATTCCATTCTCTCAGTACTTATCATTTTTTCAGAGGGCCGACAGTAAGCGATTCCTGACTTGTAGAAGGGGGAGTTTGTAAATTCTGTTGTTGGTAAAAAATCATGGCTGCCTATTCTTCTTTGAGGTTGAGGTCATACTCTTTCTAGAAATCTTTGAGATTGCTGGGGAAATCCATATCTATTGTTTGAATTTCAATTGTCTTCTCTTGATCTGGTGTATTAAGGAATTCTGTATCCTTAATAACTGATTCATTTTATTTCTGTGTCATGGTTTGAGAGACATCCAAAATATTGAGTGGAATTGTCTCCAATCTCTTGTTTTTGTATTGCTGAAACTTTAAAAGTTGTGGTAGGTGAAGGCATAAATTTTCCAACTTCTTAACAGTAGCATAGTTTTCAACAGACTCAAACAAGTCGTAAAAATCATCATCTTCGTGCACAAAGGATATGCTTTTCACTTGAGTAGTGAAGTTATTGGCCACTTTCAAAGGATCATATTGCCTATTTGGAATTATAAACAATTTCAAACACTCTATTTGACCAATTTCCAGTATAGCATGCTTGTAGTTGTTTAATCCATACACACCACAGTTAATTGGAAAGGAAGGCCATAATGCCTTCTTGGATTCTTTCAAAAATCTGGTCAGGTCATTTCCCATAGATTGGTATGTGATTTCTCTTGCGAGAAGTTTATCAGCAACATACAATGGTAAGACATGTGTATGAGCTAGGCTCCCAAATACTCCTACATGAAGAAAATTTAACCCTATGAATATTAACATATTTATCGATATTTACCTGGGGGTCATAAATAATTACTGAGAGGAATAATAAAACATAACCAATAACAAAACACATAAACATGAACACAGATGTTTATTCGGGAGAAACCCCAACTCCGGGGAAAACCCATCCAATGAAATTTCATTAACCATTGGCCAAAACCATGACCAATCCGGCCATGTGAGCCTTCACCGCTCACCTCCAAGCCCATCTTACAATGAAGTCTTCCCAGCCTTTTATAGGCTCCATTACATGCAATACCATTAGCCGAAAACCATGGGTGCACAATACCATGTGCCCCAAAACCATCAATGTTTATCTTAGTCAAACTTGACTCTAACCCTGAGTCAATTTGCTTAACATTCCCTCCTTAAACTTGACTTGGGGTTTCTTGACTAAATCCAGCCAAAACTGCTAAGTGAGACAACCCTGTTCACTCTAGCCATTGCCCCCTGAGAGATTTTACCCAGAGTAGGTGTTAAATTTACATCCCCCCTATCACCTAGATCTAACCCAGACTTTACCGGTGATTACCCAGGGGTACGCATGGCATACTAGGTCTTACAACAATATGCCCATTTACATGTAATAAAATGACTCCATTACAATAATAATAATTTTTTATTTTTTAAATTTCATTGTTGTTTTTCATTTTTTTTTCATCCTCTCAACTTGATACACTCGGTAACTCAAGCTCTCGTGATCCAATTTCTGATCACATGCTTCTCATCCATACACCATGGCTCATAAACATGAACCAATTTAAATTTATATTTGGATGAAATTTTTTACATCTCTAGCAACGATCACATTAAGGGATCCAACACCCAGTACTACATTCTTGCTGCCTCCAATAGCACCCTGTTTCCTCATTAACCATTTTTATTGTGGCTCATTCTTCTTGGAAATGTGAATGAGCCCATTCTATAGCCATGCGTTGTAGATAAAGCCTTGCACATCGTATCTCCATTCACAAAGCAAGAAAACCTTTGGCTACAAAAGCACCGAATCCTAAATATGAATTTCATACCAAATGATAGAAAATTAAAACCAGAATATTAACTTATTTACCGATATTTACCGAGAATATAAATAATTACCGAGAGGAATAATAAAACATAACCAACAAAAAACACATAAACATGAACACATAAGTTTATCCGGGAAAAACCCCAACTTCGGGGAAAACCCATCCAATGAAATTTCATTAACCATTGACCAAAACCATGGTCAAACCGACCATGTGCACCTTCACCACTCACCTCTAGGCATACCTTACAATGGAGTCTTCCCAACCTTTTATAGGTTCGATTACATGCAATACCATGGGCTGAAAACCATGGCTGCACAATACCATGTGCCCCAAAACTACCCTATTGTTTAACCTGGTCAACCTTGACTCTAACCTAGAGTCATTTTACCTAACAGTACATAGGTGAGTGACTCCTCACCAAACCACTTTCCTTTAGAAGAAA
This sequence comes from Pinus albicaulis, assembly GCA_034641835.2. Taxonomy (NCBI): domain Eukaryota; kingdom Viridiplantae; phylum Streptophyta; class Pinopsida; order Pinales; family Pinaceae; genus Pinus; species Pinus albicaulis. Next base: position 1,688,872,788 of record CM076575.1, on the reverse strand, counting down.
AGTCTACTTGGGCTTCTTTGGAAATTTTGTGGGCTTTCTCATTAAAATAGTTTCAAAAAGTGTTTGTATTAATCCATGACAAATTATAAAAATGACCATATTTACCCCTAGAGAATACTATGGAAATTACATGAATGTGAAGGGGATATCAGAATGCATTTCTTAGCCCCCATGGTCAGAAAATCTAATGTAAAACATACGGTCCATATTATAACCACCTTTTAAAATGGAGGAAAATTTTAAATAAATAGAGCGATTGTTTCTTGTTTTGTTACCTAAAATTTGCTATTATTTGAGAGAATATTACCCCAATCCATAACATAAGTGTCAACTGTTTCTTCCATAAGGGGAACCCATTCTACTGAGAATCTAGTTGTTTCTGACTAACCAAAAAGTCTAGACATCATAGCTGAGATATAGCAATATGGACTTTCGAGAGAATCAGTAGAATACATACCCTTTTCATCGTTCTTGTGTTTGTTAGGATTACTCCTTCACTCCTTTATTGGCGCTAATTTGAGCTCATTTTCCTTAGTGAATTTTTCAAGGAATTCTTGATCATAAATATTATCAGGGTCTGGAAGATGGTATATTTTCTTCAGGTCTTCTGCCTTAAAGGAACCAATCATTGTTCCTCTATTGGTAAGGAAATTTATATCCCAGATATTAAGATTATCGATAATCTACCTCACCATATCAGTATATGGTAGTATCTTGGGCCTTGTTACAATTCGGTGAAGAAATGAATTGGCTACATCTCCAATCATAGCTTCATAAGAATCTGGGGCATCTGTTGTTGCTTTTCTCTGAATTTTGTGTGGTTTCTCATCTTCAAATAGCTTATACATAGATTCCCACAGAGAGGATTCATTTTCAGGTCCACAAGTCGTATCTGTGAACAAGGGAAACATCTTTGTTCTCTCTGGAGTAGTAGGCGCAGGATTAATGGGGGCCATATGCTTCTTTCATTTCTTCAAAGCCTTAGACATTTCAGAAGAACTTTGATTACTCAAACTTGCTTGTAAATAAGTAAGAAAGAGTAATTGGGAAGTAGGAACCTTTGTGTTTTACAATACGCACAAATACCGTCGTAAATAGAAACATTGAAAATGGATGAGACTTCGCATGCTCATGGGATATGAATTGAATGCTTGTTGCAGGGAAATGATTATGGTGGTATGGTTGATAAAACCGTTAATTTGTGAAATTGAAAACTGATATGTGTTATCTTGCTAGAATAATAATTTTTCAATTAAAACTATATTTATCGCATTACATCATGACTCATGCGTAATATCTTCATTAAATACTAACAAGCTAGATTTTTTGCCGATTGCATCATCGCAATCGCAATATCGACAAGGTTAACAACATGCAATATGTGTTTGTGTAATGGGAGTGCGATATGTGATCTGCAATGCAATCGCTTTATTGCATCGACGATTATGAGTGGTAAAAAAATAGCATGGTTGAGTTATTTGTGATAATGCAATGCAATATATTTTATTGCATCAGAAAGTATGAGCAAGAGAAAATGAGTGTGTTGGGAGAAATTTCGATTTGCGAAATGTGATTTAGCTGACATGGCCGAAATTGGTCCATGCGGTATTTTTTTAATCGGTTTTTACTTAAAAATATGGTGTTTTCCTCACATAAAATTGTTTCGCTAATATTAATTGCATCGCAAAAAAAATTTAACTCATTATTTTCGTTATGTAAATGATTTTTCGATTTACGAAATGCGATTTATCTCTGCTTAAGAATTTGGAAAGCCAATTCTTAAGGTTTTCATCCCTTTTTAACCCTTATTCCTATAAAAAGAAATATTCTAAGGTTTTATTTGCTTAAACTCTAAAAATTAATAGGGTCCCCATCATTTTCTAAAGTAACCATGTCTTAACATAATGGGGGTTGTTGATTTACACAACAATTGGTGATTCACTGGAAGAACTAGTTATCTCTAAAAAATAATTTCTTGAATATCTTCAAATAAGTAGAAACAATTTAAGGAAACAAGAATTATTTTCAAAATATTTAAATGAATAAAATTAATATGAATATAAAAACTCATCTATATTGTTAATCTTCTATAAAATTTTCATATATAAATATCTCCTTTAGTCTATATCAATCATTATATGGTTTAAAAGATAAAGTAGGTATTATTTTATGTAACTTGGCTTTGTAATTTTCTCCTTTTGTCATAGGTAGAGCCATTGTTGTTCGTAAATATTAATAGCTTGAGCAAAGTTACCTTTTAACCATTAATAACTCAATATCCCATCCATTTATGTACAATTTCTTTGAGTTAACTGCTTAGCTAATCATTTTTCTTTTTATCTAAAAAAGTCATTGCCTTGGCTTGATAACCAGAAAGCGACAATACCATTCACTAGTTATGATTGAGACTGAACAAGCTGGCTCGTGATGAGACCCCTTGTCTTATGATTTTTATAATCATGAGCCATTACCCTGTTTTTGTATGCAGTTGTGGTAATGTTAGTTAATCATTAACTTATGATCATGGTAAGCAAGCTCGTGATGAGACTTCTTATCCTTTTAATTTTTATATTTTATATTTTTGAATTACACTCTAAAAATGTATTTTCAATGGATGGGGAGAATTATTGCTCCTTAAGATTTTTGGATGACATTTTAGAGTTAAAGATGCTTAGTTACAAAAATTCCTTTTCTTTGTAAAGATGAACCCTTTTTCTTATTAATAATAGGTTAAAAAGACTTTACAAATTCTGATTTTTACAAAATTACAATTTCGATTGAAAAATCTTAGATTTCTATAGTAATCATTCAATTTTCTAAGTTAGTAGTCGTTTCCTCAAAAATTTCTATTCTTAAAAATAAAAACATAAAATAATTCAGAGGTGTTGCGAACAAGCAGAAGCATGTAATCAATCATTACTTTCTGAAAGGAAAGAAAATAAAATGGATATAATACATTTAGAAGAAATTCTTCTTCTAAGAAAAGAATTTATTCATGATCAACCCATTAATAGGGATTAAATCTTTTTCCCTTGAAGGTATTGTAACATAAAGGTTGATGGACCGATTTGTTCAATGATATGGAATGGTCCAAGTCACATTATTTGGAATTTGGTATGCTTGCCTTTTTCCTCATGTGCTTTGTCCCATTTGAGTACAAAATCTCCAATTTGGAAGTTTTTTTGGGAAACAAAATTTGCATCAAAAGAACTTTTCACTATTTGCTGCTTATGAGCATGAGTTATTTTGGATTTTTCTCTTTATTCTTCCATTTTAAGGATCTGTGACATTCTTAATTGTAGGGAAGAAGAACTTACTTCATCAATAAATTGAACTAGGGCTAGTGAGGGAAGAGATAAATTTGAAGGAATTACAACTTCTTTCCCATAAACCAGACAGAATGGAGAAGTTCCTATGGAGGCCTTTTGAGTAATTCTATCTGCCCATAGTGCAAATGTTAAAGATTTATGCCAATTTTTTTTATTTTGATCAATAGTACTTTTGATCATTCTTATGACATTTTTCTTCGTTGATTCTTCTAAACCATTACCTTGAGGATAGTAAGTAGCAGAGTATTTAAGTATAAAACCTCTTTTAAGAGCGAAGTATGTCATACTATTTCCTGAATAATAAGATGCATTATCAAACATAAGTGCATTAGGTAATCCAAATCTAGTAATAATGAATCAATCAATAAATTCAATTATGGCTTCAGAATTAGCTACCTTTAATGGAATTTCCTCCACCCACTTAGTAAAATAATCTGTTGTAGTGAGAATGTATTTATACTGCTTGGCTGAGTTAGGAACAATCTCACCTGTGATATCCAATCCCCATTGTTCAAAAGGTTGATCAATGTTGACTGGATCAACAACACAAGTTAGCTTTTCTTTGTTTTCCAAATGTTAATTTGCCATGTTTTGTACTTTCAACATATGTATGAGCATCTTTGAACAGAGTGGGTCAAAGAATCCTCATGAAGGATTTTATGCGTAGTGGTATTCCACCGAGAAATTTTATGGAATCGGCTCTTGCCAGATAGAGGTCATATCGCTAAGCACTACCATCCTCAAATTCTTTTTTTTAAATTCTTTAGTTTTCTTTTTAATTTTTTTTCTTTTTTAATTTTTAATATTTTTAACTAACATTTTTTTTAATTTTCAATATTTTTTTTTAATTTGATTTTTTTCTTTTTTGTTTTTAATTTTTTAATATATATATTTTTAATTTATTTATTTAATTTATTTATTTTTTTTTAATTTAAAAAAATTAAAAATTATTTTTTTTAATTCAAATTTTTTATTTTAAATTTAATTTGATTTAATTTTTTTTGTTTTTTTTTTAATTTTTGTTTTTTAAATTTAATATTTTAGACTAATTTTTTTTAAAATTTAAAATTTATTTATTAAATTTATTAAATTTTGATTTAATTAAATTTTTTTTTGTAATCTTTTAGTTTATTTAGTTTTTCATTTTTAAAATTTATAAATTGTTTCATTTAAAAAAAAAAAAAAGTAAATTTATGGATATTTGCTTTTTAATTATTTGCACGTGGTTTTTTTCATTTTTTTTGTTTTTTTAAGATAGTTTTTTTTTTTTTTTAATTCTTTTTTTTTAATATTTTTTTTTCAATTTTAGATTTTTTTTTTTTTTAATTTGTTTTTTTGTTAATTTTAAAATTTGTATTTTTTTCTTATTATTATTATTATTTTAATTTTAATTTTTAAATTTATTTTTTTCCTTTTTGTATTTTATTTTTTTTATCTAAATTTTAATTTGTAATTTAAATTAGTTTTAAATTTTCTATTTTAATTTTTTCTTTTTTTTTAATTATATGGTTTTTTTTAATAACTTAGAAAAAATGTTTTTGATGTTTTTTTTTTTTTTTTTTTTAATTTTTTTAGTTAATTTTTGGTTTTTTCTTTAAATTATGTGTTTTTTTTTCTAAATTTTGTCATTTATTTTGATATAGTTTTCAAATATTTTTGTTTTTGTTTTTGTTTTTTATTTATTTATTTTTATTTAAATTTTTTATTTTTACGATTTAATTTTGTTTTTTTTACATTTTTATTGGTTTTTATATATATATATTTTATATAAGCTTTATGTCTTTATTTCAAATATGAAAATACCATCAAAAGTAAGCGTTACGTCGCATCATATTTTCAAAAAAAAATTAGCATGAAAATCACCTCTAAAAAAAAAAAATTTGATGCTGCATCAATACGTTTCAAAATTAGCATGAAAATCACTAACATTTTAAAACAAATATTCATACTTCATAAATAAAAATATTAGAGTGTCAAAAATGTGCACAAAAAAAAAGGATTGATTCTGCATCACCACTTTTCAAAATCGGGTGCTTTTTATGCTACCAAAAAAAAGTAGGTAACAGTGCGGTTACCTATTTCATCGGTAATAGTGTTCTTTCTGTACTCTAAAATTTGGGTGGCAATATTATTTGAGAGAATATTTCCCCAATCCATAACACAAGTGTCAGCTACTGCTTCCATAAGGGGAACCCATTCTACTGAGAATCTAGTTTTTTTTTTTTATTGAACAAAAAGTTTATACATCATAGCTGAGATATAGCAATATGGACTTGCAGAGAATCAGTAGAATACATACCCTTTTCATCGTTCTTTTGTTTTTTAGGATTAATTCTCCACTGCTTTATTGGCGTTGATTTGAGCTCATTTTCCTTAGAAAATTCAGCAAGGAATTCTTTATCATAAATCTTATTAGGGTCCGAAAGATGGTACATTTGCTTCAGGTCTTCCACCTTAAAGGAACCAATCATTGTTCCTCTACAGGTAAGGAAAGTTCTATCCCCGATATTAATATGGTCGATAATCTAGCTCACCATATCAGTATATGGTAGTATCTTGGGCCTTGTTGCAATTTGGAGAAGAAATGAATTGGATACACCTCCAATCATAGCTTAAGAAGAGTTTGGGGCATCTGTTGTTGCTTTTATTTGAATTTTGTGTGGTTTCTCATCTTCAAATAGCTTATACATAGATTCCCACATACAGGATTTGCTTTCAGGTCCACAAGTCATATCTATGAACAAGGGAAACATCTCTTTTCTCTCTGAAGTAGTAGGCACAGGATTAATCAAAGCCATATGCTTCTTTTGTTCCTTCAAATCCTTACACATTTCAGAAGAAATTTGATTACTCGAACTTTCTTGTAAATAAGTAAGAAAGAGTAAGTGGGAAGTAGAAACCTTTGAGTTTTACAATATGCACAAATACTGTAGTAAATAGAAACATTGCAAATGGATGAGACTTCACATGCTGATGGGATATGAATTGAATTCTCATTGCAGGGAAATGATTATGGTGGTATGGGTGATAAAACTATTAATTTATGACATTGATAACTGATATGGGTTATCATGCTAGAATAATCATTTCTCAATTAAAACCATATTTATCGCATTACATCATGACTCGTGCGTAATCTCTTCATTAAATAGTGACAAGCTAGATTTTCTTCCGATTGTGTCATCACAATCACATTATTGTCAAGGTTAACAACATGCAATATGTTTTTGTGTAATGGAAGTTCGATATGCGTTCTACGATGCGATCGCTTTATTACATCATCGATTATGAGCAGTAACAAAATAGCATGGTTGAGTTATTTGCGATAATGCGATGTGATACACTTTATCGCATCAGCAAGTATGAGCAGGAGAAAAAGAGTGTCGGGAGAAATTGCGATTTGTGAAATTCAATTTAGCTGACATGGCAGAAGTCGGTCCATGCGGTTTTTTTTATCCGCTTTTACTTAAAAATATGGCTTTTTCCTCATATAAAATTGTTTCGGTAATATTCATTACATCATAAAAATGTTTTAACTCATTATTTTCTTTATGTAAATGATTTTGCGATTTACGAAATGCAATTTATCTCCACTTAAGAATTTGGAAAGCGAATTCTTAAGGTTTTCATAACTTTTTAACCCCTATTCCTATAAAAAGAAATATTCTAAGGTTTTATTTGCATAAACTCTAAAAATTAAAAGGGTCCCCATTATTTTCTAAAGTAACTATGGCTTAAAATAATGGGGGTTGTTTATTTACACAACAGGTTCATAATTAATGCATGGTTGCCACAAAACCCATCCCATTAAAGGAAAACCATCCTCGATGTTCTTACAAAACTGAGAAGGAAAAAAAAACATTGGAGCTTTATCAAAAAAACTCTTTTACATCTGTTACATATTAAACAAAAAATGGTGCAACACATTCATCTAATATCAATGCTCCAAGTTTTCCTCATTAGCTCCAAAGTACTTCCATTTTACCTTAACCCTCTCGTTACTCGATTACAGAACACATTTTTTCTTTTCTCTAGGATACATAATGGTTCTAGCTAGAACTCTTCCGTGAGCTCCACCTATATGATGGGCCAATCAATCACATGATTTGAATGGCACACATGCCTTTTCAATAAGGATATGTGGAATACATTGTGTGCCATTATGGTGGTAGGAAAGGCTAGTCTATAAGCCATTGATTACACTTGATCCAAATCTGAAATGGTCTACAAAACCTAGTTTCCAACTTAGCACATGACCCAAATTTTAGTGAGATCCTCCTTGGTTTAATTGAGAGATAGAAATGATACCCCACTTGAAATTATCCATGCATTCTTTATTGATCTATGTAGTTTTTTTTTTTTTTTTAATCTTGATTTTCCTTTTAGATTCTACCTTATACTAATAACCTCTTTTTCGATCTCTTTTAACATATTAGGTCCAAGATTTACACAGTTTACGGGGTCATCCTAACTAATGGGTGTATTGCACTTTCTCCCATACAAATATTTGAAGGGGCTCATCTTTAATGATTCATGATATCCATTGTTATATGAAAATTCAAATAAGGGAATAAATTCTTCCCACCTTTTTGGATGGTGCATAATATACATTCTTAGCATGTACTCCAAGACCCTTTTCACTATCATTTTACCATAGGTCTAGGGATGGTATGTTGTACTAAATGCCAAATGAGTTCGAAATCCAATGAATAGTACTTTCCAAAATTTGGATGTGAATTTGGCATCCCGGTCTGAGATTATCTTCCTAGGTATGCCATGTAGCCTGAATATTTCCTTCATGAAAATATACACAATATCAATGGCCTTCTGGGTGGACATAACCATTATGAAGTGAGCATTGTGATATCTTGGAATATTTTCTAGTCCTATGATGAATTCCATGGATATCAATCCCCACTTCCACTTTGGGATTTGGATTGGTTGTAGTAGTCCAGATGGATTCCTACAATCCACCTTAATGCTCTAACACTCTAGACACTTAGCAATGTACTCTATAACTTAATTTTCATCCCTAGCCAATAATACATCTTCTTATTAGAGATAAATCATTTTTTGATATTTGTAATTACCTGAATAATATATTTTATGAAACTCGTCCAGAATGACCTTATTCAAGTCATCCACACAAGGTATATACCATTGGTCTTTAGACTTTAGCATCCCATCATATATGACTGTGCATTTATTACTCAAAGGTCCTTCTGGCTTGTTTTGCAAACAATGTTGCACATACTGGAAGTTTCAATCCTGCACCAATTCTTATTTGATCTTTTCCCTGATGTTAGAGTTGCAAGAGATTATAAATTCCAAGTAGTTTACTTGTAGGCTTTGACTATGCACATAATCCAACATGTTCTCCTTACCCTTAATGTACTTGATTTTGAAGTCAAATTCACTGATAAGGGCTAACCATATGGCCTATCTTGCATTGAATTTAGGCTGGTTATACAAATACTTCAACCCCACATTGCCTGAAATCAACACGAACTTATGCCCGATCAGGTAATGTCTCCACATTTTTAATACATGAATTGTGGTTTTGAGTTCTAATTCATGGGCTACATAATTACTTTCACGCTCATTTAACTTTCTTGATTCATAGAAAATTACATGCCCCTCCTACATTAGTACTCTTCCCAATCCTTATTTATATGCATTTATGCAAACGAAGAAGCCTTTCTCTGGATCAACAATCCTTAATATGGGTGTGTGCATGAGAAAATACTTGAGTTTCTAAAATTTGGTTGTGCACTCTGATTTCCATTGAAACCTTACCCCATTCCTATGTAGGGCTGCAATTAGATGCCCAATTTTTTTAAATTATCGAATGAGTATTTAATATTATCCTTCAAACCACAAAAAAGGTCTAACTTTTATGAAATTTCTATGGTTGGGCCATTTCATGATGGCCTTGATCTTGTTAGTGTCCACAACCACAACTTCTTCTGGGATCGCATGCCCCTAATATCGAACTTGATTCTTAAATAATTCACACTTATTGATCTTAGCATAAAACTTGCGTTCCATCAATAACTGTAATATTGCCTTCAAGTGCTCATCATAATCCTCTCTAGTTTTTTAGTAGACGAGGATATCATCGACAAATACTAAAACAATAGTTTCCACGTATTTGTTGAGCACATAAAAGTGGTTGGTGCATTTGTAGGTATGAAATGCATCACAATAAACTTGCAGTTATCATATCTTGTTCTTAATGTCTTCATATTTAATCCTAATACTAATATAAGACTAGTCTATTGTAATATTCCCAATTTTCCATTAGTTAATTAGAATATTATAGTTCTTACTTTTCTTAATTAAGTAAGTAAATAAAAGGTTGAAGGGACCCATAGACCCCATGGATGAATAAAATCCACTTTTGTCGTGTGAATTTGGGTTAGTAGATAGTAGATCAGCATCATGGAGTAATGGAGCAGCACATTAATGAAGAGTGGAGATTATGGAGAGATAATGAGGAAGATGATGGAGATGGTGGAGGAATAAAAGTAAGATCATAGAGCATTAATGATGCAGTGATGGAGGAAGTGGTGCAATAATGTACACATGATGGAGGGAGTGGAGATTAATTGTAGAGATCATGGAGATCATGGAGAGACATCACAATATTCATGGAGACTAGTGGCCACATGTGCAGCACAGTTATGAGGTGGGCCAAGGATAGGGAAGGCTCACAACCATATAAGGAAGATGAGGGTAGCAAAGAAAATAAGTCTAGAATTTGATATTGTATTTTTGTTTGACATTCTTGGCATGCTTCAACTGTTTAGCTAAGTCTGTTGTGTTGTTTAGCACACGGGTGTTCCCGAGCGGGAATACCATCCTTGCCCATGGGGGACTTCAAGTGCCTACTCTGGGAAGGTTATTCTAAGCATAAATTCATTATCCGAAATTGGTGCCACATTTCTCCCTTCTCTTCTACACATATGGCTTCAGGAATCATGCAATTCTTGTCTTAGGGTTTGAGAGGAGGATGGTAGTTCTTAGCATTTCAGCTAAGAAACCGATGGAGGGTTCATCCTTTCATCTTGTGCTTCCATATTAGTCCTCCAGGAGAATATTTTTCATATCCGACATCAGGCCAACATTTTATACCTCCATGCAGCAACAATTCCTTCATGATTTTCACAGTCCAGCCAGGTAGATCCAGTGGAGGAAGGAAGGTCCAAATTGGAATCCTATGAGGGGTCTTTCCCTCACTTTGGAGAGATAATTTCTATCAGATGTGAGATATTTTCCATCATCTGTCAGTAGGCTACAGCTTCATCCCTCTTGACAGTGCAGTTCAGTCTATTAGTTGTGCAATGTGCAGCTACAACTTGAGCAGTGGAAGGAGGAGCCAGATCTCAAGCTTCTAGCTTGAAGATCAGGAGAAGGGACCAACCCTTCATCTATTAAGCTGATTGGGTGCTATTGCAACTGATATATCATTCTTTCAGCCCCATATCAATAGTCATCCCTAGGGAGTGCGTAAGTCAGTCAACATGGGTGCAGTGGGCAACCAAAAAAGGGTAAAAAATACAAACTTAAAATCTAGCCAAACCATTGCTGAGTTTTTCTGAGTTTTTTGAGTATAATCGGTGGTTAAAATCCAAGATCATTATGAGCACTCCAGTATCCTCTCGCACATACATCTTCTTCATAGTAGCAGCAGTTTCCAGCAGCAGCAATTATACTTTCCAATGCTAGAATTTTTAATTTTATTTCAGCCATCTTGTGGCTTGAGTGCATTCCTTTTGGAGCACTGTGTACTTACATTTTTTGATCCTCAATGATATGATTCAATTATTTTCTACTCATGATTATGATGTCTTAATGTAATTTCCATTTTGCAGCACATTTCCTGCATTTTTCAGACTTTAGTGCTATATTCTCATTTTTCTTAATTTGGAATGCTAAAAATGTTCTATATTCCTGTCTTTTCCATTTTATAATTTTAGAGTGGTATCAGAGCATGATCTTTGGCTCAGCTTGTGGACACTTCATGATATCAGAAGAATAATAAGAATAAGTAGAAAAAGAAGAAGTCTTCAATGGCGGAAGGATTCTATTTTTCCACACTTCTCTTTAGATCTATGTCGGATATCTCCAAACAGATTAAAGAAATGAGAAGGGAAAGGAAAACAAAAAACTCAATAGGGTTTCAAAATGAGGAAGGTCCAAGCACTTCCTATCAACAACAAAATAAACCAGCAATGGAAAGAGCTCCACAACATTCTACTGTGTGCACTTTCTTTGCAGAAGAAGGAGACTGGCATGGAGATGGAGGAAACTTAGATCATGACACTCTTAGTGATTATATCAAAGAGTAAAAATATTAGTCTAGAGCATTCAAGGAGAATCTAAGTCTCCAACAGTTTTTCCAGATCAAAGAAGAGCGAATATCCTGCAGCAGAAATAGAAAAAAAAGGCATAATATATTATTTTTTCCTACATTTGATGGGTCATCCACAAGCAAAACAAAGGCTTGGAGGAAGAATTCATATGTGTTCTTCCTGCCACATCTAGTAGCAGAAAGAGAATTTGTTGAGATTGCAGCGCTTGACCTTGAGGGTGAAGCAAAGGATTGGTGTTTCAGCCATTTGAAACATGCAAGAGTGACTGCTTATGTAGATTTTACTCAAAGGCTAATCAAGAAGTTTGATAGAAGAAAACCGGAGGTAATTCACATTGAGACATTTCCCGACGTTGATGAGAAATAACATGAGGAGCCAAGGCAATATGTGAGCACTATCAGTCTGGAAGAGGAGCAACTTCCACCACCACTAGCTACAGAAGTACTTGCATTAGGAGAAGGAAAACTTGCATCTTTTCAAGATGGTCTTGAGCTCTTGACATTGGGAGTCCCATGCATTATTCAGGAGATGCATGAGGAAGAGGAGAGAGATACCAATGTTGGTGCATTAGTAGCAGAGCAGCCATTAGGGGAATTTTGAGGTCTAAAATGGGCCTCCTAAGAAAAATGTACAACCAAAATAAACTTTATAAGAACCAATAAGATTCAAGATGATGATGTCATCCATAATGGATGATTCACCATTTTTGGAGTAAAAAAGTAAAAATATTAAAAAATAATAAAATAATAAAACTACTTTTTTCAACTCGTATTTTAAACTTATCTCCCAAAATTTTTACTCAAATTTCGAGCGGGAGTACTCGTTGGATGCGGAATTTAATTCCTCATCCAAGGAGTACCCATGTTGCATACTTTCGATGAACTCTTCTACACGAAAAATGAGAAATACATAAAAAATGTGATTGTAATCACGTTTTTTTATGTATTTCTCATTTTTCGTGTAGTAGGACCCATCGAAAGTATGCAACATGGGTACTCCTTGGATGGGGAATTAAATTCCGCATCCAACGAGTACTCCCGCTCAAAATTTGAGTAAAAACTTTGGGAGATAAGTTGAAAATATGAATTGAAAAAGTAGTTTTTCATTTTTCCCTCTAAAATTTGATGATGTCATCAAATCTTATTTGATTTTTTCCACTATTATTTTATAATTTCCTTAGGAGGCCCATTTTAGACCTCAAAATTCCCCTAATGCATCATCACCACCAGCAATTGGAGAATCCATTACACTGGTTGAAGGAACCCTTGCAGCTTTGCAATATGTTCCCAAGTATCTGCTTATCCAAGGTTTGTAAGCATTTACATCCCATCTTATTTCAGTACCTCAACTTGAGATTTGCAGGGACATGCCATCAGGGAAATTACATAACCAATGATTAGAGCACCTTGCTGATATGGAGTAGCAAACTATCACTACACAGAGGACCCTTGACCTGCTCAAGGAGGAGATGTATAGCCATCCCAATTTTTCATTGTTGAACTACACACAACACTCTGTGTTGAAATGTGGAGTTTCAGAGGATAGGATGAGCATAGTCCTAGCAAGTACAATGTCGGGCTATGAGTTCAGCATTGCGTATGGCCATGAGACAATAGATGCACCATCATTTAGATAAACAACATTGTCACTGAGGAGTAGTGATGAGTTGGGGGCCCAACTATTATTGGAGCATTCTGATGACCGCTTCACTTATGAAGCATTGAATGGGTAGATGGTCGATGATAGACATCTTGTGATGAATAACATATTCCATTATTATGATAGATCTTTCTTGATGAGCACCTCACGGCTCAAAGAGAAGCTTTTGCCTACAACATATTTGGAACCTTATGGGTTCTACCAAGTCATTGATGAGAGGTCCTCATGGAGATATCTTCAGGAGGTTTCACTTCAACATATCATGGAGTGCAAAGATAGTCATCAAATTGGAGAGTATGGTATTCTCCATTAGGTGGATACCAAATTGGAGCATGATTGGAGTCACCCATAGTTTGATGGATGGGTGAGGATGATGAGAAAGTGGTTGGTGAGCTACTTGTAGATCTATGGCATAGGGCAGCAAGAAACATGGTTGTGCTGGTTTCTTTTGGGTAAGTATGGTTACTACCCAAAATTTCATATTTTCATTATCAATTTCTTGCATAGTACTGGTGTGATGCAACATCAAGAGGCATGGCTACACTGGCTAATCTTGAGATAGTTTGGCCATCACATGACATATCCTATGTCAATGGGTGTGTTATGGTTTGGGACATTGCATGGAACTCACATGATGTGGCAGCAGGGAGCTTGGTTATGTTGGGCTGATATGACTTTTACGTGTCAATCAGTATGTTGTTGCTCCATGGCTTGCATGATGATGATGTGAGGTGGCAGTAATAGTCATTTCTTCTTTGGTTTCTCTTGGGAGAGTATGGGCTAACTTTCTCCCATACTTTGCATAATGATGATGTAGGATGGCAATAGGAGGCCTGACTGCGTTTGATTCTATTAGGAGAGTATGGCCACCATACTTGGTATGATTATGGGGTGGTATGGCAGCAAGAGGCAATGTTGCGGTGGCTTCTATTGAGAGAGTATGGTCTGGAATTTCACATGTCACCCCATATATCTCTAGTCTCTATTTTGCATAGTGTTGAGATGGTGCTTGGAGCAAGCAAGGCCAACACGGCCAAGGGTCGGAGCATGGAGACATACATCTTACTCCATGAAGCATGGGTTGGGGATATAGTTCATGAGTTGGGACTTTCCTTTTCTGGAAGAAACCACTCCACTTCATATGTATCATGCATGGAGGAGGCTCTTGAACAGCAAATTTTTTCCACTTGGAGATTCATAGATGAGGAGAGAAATCTAACTACGCAGTTGGAGGCCATTCTAAACATTCTAGAGAGGAAGCTATGGAACTGGGAATTCATAGCACATTGTAGTAGATGGGGGTACCTTCCATATGAGGATGTCATTTGGAGGGAGATGGATTGTTGCATCATCTACTTTTGCATTTGCTTGAGGACAAGAAACAGTTTGGTGGGGAGGACGGTAATATTCCCAATTTTCATCAGTTAATTGGAAAATTAGAGTTCTTATTTTTCTTAATTAATTAAGTGAATAAAAGGGTGGAGGGACCCATAAACCCCATGGATGAATAAAATCCACTTTTTTTGTGTGAATATGGGTTAGTAGATAGTAGATCAGCATCATGGAGTAGTGGAGCAGCACATTTATGAAAGAAGAGTGGAGATTATGGAGAGACAATGAGGAAGATGATGGAGATAGTTGAGGAATAAAAGTAAGTTCATATATCATTAATGATTCAGTGATGGAGGAAGTGGTGCATTAAATCCACACATGATGCAAGGAGTGGAGGTTAATTGTAGAGATCATGGAGAGACAACACGGTCTTCATGGAGACTAGTGGCCACATGTGCAGTGCGGTTATGAGGTGGGCCAAGTCTAGGGAAGGCTCCCAACCATATAAGGAAGATGAGGGCAGCAAAGAAAAGAAGTCTAGAATTTGATATTGTATTTTTGTTTGACATTCTTGGCACACTTCAGTTGTTTAGCTAAGTCTGTTGTGTTGTTTAGCACACGGGTGTTCCCGATCGAGAATCCCACCCTTGCTCACGAGGGACTTCAAGTGCCTACTCTAGGAAGATTATTTTGAGCAGAAATTCATCATCCAGCATTGGTGCCACATTCATCCCCTCTCTTCTACACATATAGCTTCAGGAATTATGCAATTCATGTCTTAGAGTTTGAGAGGAGGAAGGTAGTTCTTAGCATTTCAGCTAAGAAACCGGTGGAAGGTTCATCCTTTCATCTTGCACTTTCATCTCAGACTTCCTGGAGCACCTTTTTCATATCTGAAATTAGGCCAACATTTTATACCTCCATGTAGCAGTAGTTCCTTCAAGAATTACGCATTCCAGCCAGGTAGATCCAGTGGAGGAAGGAAGTCCCAAGTATTTCAGCTTGGAATTCTGTGAGGGGTCTTTCCCTCATTTTGGAGAGATCATTTCCATTAGATGTGAGCTATATTCCATCATCTAGTAGCAAGCTACAACTTCATCCCTCTTGACAGTGCAGTTCAGTCCAACAGTTGTGCAGTGTGCAGCTGCAACTTGAGCAGTGGAAGGAGGAGCTAGATCTCAAACTTATAGCTTAAAGATCAGGAGAAGGGACCAGCCCTTCATATATTGAGATGATTGGGTGATATTGCAGCTGATATGTCATTATTTTATCTCAATTTCATTAGTCATCCCTAGGGAGTGCGTAATTCAGTCAGCAGGGGTGCAGTGGGCAACCTAAAAAGGGCCGAAAATCCAAACTTAAAATCTAGCCAAACCATTTCTGGTTTGTTCTAGTTTTTTTGAGTAGAATCCGTGGTTAATATCCCAGATCATTCTAAGCACTCCAGAAACCTCTCGCACATAGATATTCTTCACAATAGTAGTATTTTTCAACAACATCATTTATACTTTCCAGTGCTAGATTTCTTTAGTGTATTTCATCCATCTTATGGCTTGAGTGCATTCCTTTTGGAGCACCGTCTACTTACATTGTTTTTTATCCTTAATGATATTATTAAGTTTTTTTAGCTCATGATTATGATGTATTAATTTAATTTACAGTTTGTAGCACATTTCCGACATTTTTCAGAATTTATTACTATATTCCTGTTTTGCTTAATTTGGAATGTTGCAAATGTTCTATATTCCTGTCTTTTCCATTTTGGAATATTACATCTATACTAATTTTATGGTTAAACTAAAACTAGAAGTTACTATTAATTTTAACCATACAAATGAAATGAAATGGTGAAAAATCAAACAACCTAAACTTGATATGAATTATTAAAAGAAAAGAATTGTATGTTTCACCTTAAGAAAATTATGATATGCTATGTAATTCTAATTTGTATATCATTTAGAAATTAGAATTTACAATAATTATGCTACAGAATCCTACTAAAAAATCATATTAGAGAATCAGGAAAAGAATACTATAATACATAAATGAAACTATTATTCAATCTATAGAAATGTATATATATGTAGAAATGGAAACATGATGGTCAGAAATTGAGGTAATTGGTATGGTGTATGCAAGATATATTATATTAACCTAATGCAGGAAAGAGTATTTAAGATGCAAATAAGTGCTAATATCTAAATTATGTCACTCTCTTTCACCAAAAATGTTACTAATTTCCTATTTAGTTTATAATTCTATGATTTGGTTTTGGCTTTTGTCTAGTTCTTCAGATAAAACTTGTATAGTACCTTGATTTGTTGAAGAAAAATCCCTGAAGGCTTATCCTATCTCTATGGACCTTCCTTTTGGATCTCCTATGACTTCCCAACTCATTAATGATGATGTTTCATCTGTAGATGAATCATGCTTTCTCTTTTTTGATCTTTTGACAATATTTTTTTATTGAGAACTATAAAAAATTTCACTAAGAGACATTACTGACATGTTGAACAACTTGTTGGCTCTTTTCAATGAAGTGACATACTCGTGCCTACTATAAAATAATAACGAAATACATAAATAGATCGTTACAATGATTTCTCGTATTACATTTCAAAGTGAAATAAGAAAATATACTATTTAAGTACACTTTAATAACTTGGGAAGTGACCAATTGTAATTTTTTTATTCATTCCATCTCTCAAAATTATACATAACATATTTGAAACTTTTCAAGTTAACCTCCTTACTCCCTAATTCAGACTCATCACTCACATGCATGAATTTACTGAATAATGTCATTCCACTGCACCTGAGGTATGTGCCATCTAAGAAATATTTTTTATAAAATGTACAAACATCTAGATTTGTGCACAAGATGTTATAAATAAAGTCTATAGATGACGATAGTGGCCTTACAAATAAGCATTCTTGCACAAGGATTCTATGAAATATATAAATGTGTGTGAGTGTGTGAATCATAATAATAAGAGCATTCAATGTGGTATTGACAACAACATGAGTTACACATTTTACTTATTATAGCATACCAAGGATTTTCATTTATTAATGATATTTGGCCCAAGTTAAGTGCACTATGTACATTCTGAAATTTCTCATACAATTATATATATCATGAAAGTTTTAAACGTGGGGTTCACAATCCCTATAACCCCTTCAATGTTAATACATATTTTTGGTAGAAGAAGCTCTATTGTTTTCATGCCATAAAATTTTCACTACCTTAACTACTCGAATTATCTTGAATATAAATGAGGTAGCATGCCAGTGAAGGCCCTCATATCTATTTTTCCACCTAGATATATGCTATCTCATTTCATAGAATACTTTCAAAGGGTTTTGACATGACATTTAATGAGATGGGATGTGTTTTTTAGAAAATGATATTTCCTTATGATATTACTAATAATTGGTTATAAAAGACATGTCAGACTACATTATGGTCTTGAGATTGAATTTTCATACCAATTTTTTGAAAATAAACCACAAAATTTTATAATTCTATGCTTACTTTTTTTTGGAATTTTCAACTATATTAATTCCTATAATTCTTTGGCAATAGTCAAACCCCTAGATTTTAATAATCATAAAAATAATCTACATATAGTTTCCTCAAAATTTGGTTCAAAATATTTTTTAATAATATAATAGGATTGATAATGAATATTTTGTTGGGTATGTGTTATATTCTTTTTGGGACTAGCTACATGCGTTGTACTTGGCACAAGGCATGACAGGGGATCACAGGGGGGCAGAAGCCCCCCATGTTGGGGGGTTTGCAAGGGGGAGGTAGCCCCCCTACACAAGGTTCGGGGCAATGCCCCCAAAAAAAAAAATTATGCGGACCCAATAATAGTTGGGCAGACCCAACGATGGGGGGGTGGACCCAAAGATGGTGGGTGGACCTAACTATGGTTTTGTGCATGGGTTTTTCATATGGTTTTGGGCATGATGGTTTTTTTCCCATGGTACTTTGTTGATTTGGTCAAGGGATACAATTATGTTCTAATGTAGTGCTATGGATTGGGCTTGGTGAATATTTCGACATGTATATATATGTATGTTAAAATTGAAAGGAATATAATGAAAAATCAGTTTTGTAGTCCCAGTTTTGGGATCCATGGGAAAATATATGTGTATATTTGTTTTTTGTTCTCTCTATTGTTTATTTTTCTATTTGATGAATTTATTTGTAGGTAATTTGTGTACAGGGTTAAAACCTACATTTGGTATCAGAGTTGTTTCAACTTCAAGGGTACGCCTTTGTTGTTGAGGGTCTTTTCTCAAGCCTGTGGTAGACCTTGTTTAGTGGGAGATTTGTGGGGTCGATTCTTGAAGTGAAATAATATGGAGAACAATGGAAAGATAGAGATCGATAAATTTAATGGTCATAGTTTTGAGTTGTGGAAGCTCAAGATGGAGGATCTATTGGTGGACTGAGATCAGTGGATTGTTGTAGATCCAGGCATGACAATGATAGGAATGTTAGCATAATACTGGGAGAAGTTAGATCGGAAGGCAAAGAGCATAATATGATTGTCTCTCTCAGATTCAATATCTTTAAATGTATCAGGCGAAGCTATGGTGAAGGATTTTTGGGTCAATTTAGGGACTTTGTACCAATCTAATTCTTCGGTGAAAAAATTGTTCCTACGGAAAAATCTGTATAACCTAAGGATGAAGAATGGAGAATCCGTAACAGAGCATCTGAACACATTTAATAATTTGGTAAGTTATTTGTTATCTGTTGATATAAAAAGAATCAATTTATATGTTCTCTACTAGATTCGTGGGATAGTTTGGTTGTTGCAATAGGTATAAATATCACTACGTGGAAGTTTGATGAAATACTATCATCCTTGTTGTCGAAGGATATGAGAAGAAAAAATATGGAGAGCTAGAATGGAGATGCCTTGTCTGTACAAGGACGATCCCAAAACAGAAAAAATAATAATTCCTTGAGTGGGAGATATAAATCTAGAGGGAGATATAAATATCCACGAAACCTATAAAGGTGTGATGCAAATGCAGAAAGGAAAGGAACTACAAAAATGAATGTATATCTAAAGTTCCTTAGAAATGAAATAGATATGATAATTCTCTTTCTACAGAGGCAAAAACCACCTAAGACGAAGGTGGGGATGTGTACTTGTCTTCTTCTCCAAGTACACATGTAGATCATGAGACATGGTTGATTGACTCAGGTGCATCCTTTCACTTCACTCCCCATAGGGAGTGGTTATGCGAGTACGAGAAATATGATGATGGTGATGTCTTCATAGGGGATGACAGGAAGGCCAAAATCATCGAAAGCAGAAAAGTCAAGTTGAAGTTGCAAGGTGGAATAATTATAACACTTCTAGGTGTTTTGTTGCTATTCCTGCATTGGCCAAAAATCTGATTTATGTAAGAAAGATGGATGATGTAGGTGTAAAAGTAGTGTTATGGAAAGATACCTGCAATATGGTTTGGGGAACACTGGTCTTGATGTGGGGAGTTCAGATTGGAACTGTGTACAAGCTTCTGGGTAGCACTATTATTGATGGGTGCAACATTTCTGTGGTTCCTGAAAGTGGAGCAGAAAACCTAGTGGTCTCTAGAGAAAAGACAATGTTATGGCATCAAAGGCTTTGACACATTGGAGATAAAAGTATTTGAATATTTCATGGTAATTGTATGGTAGAAGGTATGTCTAATTTCTCTCTTGATTTTTATTTCTATGAACATTTTGTATATGGGAGCTAGAATCAAGTGAGTTTCCCCACTGGTGCTAAGAGGGCGAAAGGGATATTAGAGCTTGTGCACAATGATGTGTTTGGAAATTTTTTGGTTCCATCACTTGGTAATTCCATGTACTATTCCTCATTTATAGATGATATTTCAAGGAATACATGGATATATTTCCTCAGGAATAAATATGAATACTTTGACATGTTTAAATAATTTAAGGCTATGGTGGAAAATTAGACAAAGAATAAGATCAAGGTGTTGAGGACAGATAATGGTGGAGAGTTCTGCAAGAAGGAATTGAATATTTCTATAAGAAGTATGGTATAGCATGACAAAAGACTATTCCATACTCACCTTATCAAAATGGAGTTGAAGAAAGAATGAACAAGACATTAATGGAAAAGGTAAGAAGCATGCTCAGTGGCGTCGGGTTAGAATAAGAATTATGTTTAGAGGCAGTGGAGATTACATGCTACTTTTTTAATAGATCACCTTCATCAGCGTTGGAGGATAAAAATCCACATGAGGGATGGACTGGTAAGAAACCCTCTCTTTTACATTTGAGGGTATTTTTTTATGATGCATATGTACATGTTCCAAAGGATAAAAGAACCAAGTTAAATAGTAAATATTAAAGGTGCATCTTTATTGGGTATAAGGATGGTTTAAAAGGTTATAAACTTTGGAACCCAAAAACAAGGAAGGTTGTGTACATTCGAGATGTAGTGTTTAGAGAGGTGAAAGATGTTATTAAGCATGAAGTCCTACCAATGGAACTTAGGAAGATGTTAGGTCCCTATAATTCCAGTGTATCCCCTTACTTTTATTGTTAGTGTAGCCCCCTTATTGTTATTTTTTTGCCCATGTAGTCCCGATATTGTTATTATTGTGCCCCATAGAATCCCATTATTATTAATGATGTGCCCTTAAATTATTATTAGTATGTTAGCCATGATTATACTGTGACCCCTTAGACTTTTATATATAGAAAGGAGGTTTTTTCATTTTAATAATCCAAGAATATTTCATTTATGTACTTTAAAGGAGATTTTCCCCTTGAAGAGGATATTTTCTAAGTCGTTGATCTATTATTTCTATTGTTTGTGACTTAGTTGCATAACATTTGGTATTAGAGCTTTGGATTCTAATGTTTCACTTATTCAAACATGTCATCTTGGAATTTTCACTATAAATTTCTTTATATGAGGCTTCAGAAGCTGAAATTTCAACCACGTGGAGCTGAAATCATGGTGAACTTCGTATAAAATTTTCAGATATTGGTTCGCTATATTTTCGAAGATATGATCCGGGGAATTTAGAGTTTTTGAAGGCTCCAGAATTCAGTCTCAAACAAGTGACCAAGGGAAAATCATCATAGCTTTTACTTCTAACATCGAATTGTAATTTTGTAAAATGTGACAGAAATAGAACAAAATTTATTTTCTTTATATCAATTTCAGGGTCGAAGGCTAAAACAAGGACATGTTGAATTCCGTAAAATTTTCTCTACTAAACCAGTCCATAATTAGGTCATTGTGGGATATCAGGCATAACTTAACCTTGAAGAATCCAAATTAGGTCTAATTGGTGGCATTGGAAATAGCACTTAGAGGGATACTACAGGACCAAATTTCAAATCTTGGGGATCCAAAATCACAGAGATACATTAGGTTCAATATCAAGCTCCTCAAAAGCAAGAAAAAGGTGTGTATTTTTTTAAAATTGCATAACTTTTGCTTGAAAACTAGTTTGAAGTGATTCAAAGGGCATATTGAAGCATAGGTATCAGTATTGGGTTCTAAAATGAATCCCAAAAATAATTCCATACCCATTAATCCCTCAAAAAGCTCTACTATGACACATGAAGAGGAAGATTTGCAATATGATATATCAAAATTACAATACCATGTGCAACAAATTTCACTCTCACAAAGAGTAATAAAAAATGAAATGGAAGCTAATATAGATGGCATGGAAGCTAGGATGGATGGCATTAAGGATGGATTAAAAGCATACATGGAAGGTTTGAAGGAAGGTCTGGAAAATTTGCTACAAGAAATTATTCCTAATGGTGAAAAGGTATTAGATGAAACTCATGATGAGAACAAAAAAAAAAATTAATCATGATTTCATAGCCTAGTAACGTTGGATTGAAGATCCACCATATTCCAAAGATCGATATGAGAAATTTTGATGATAATGATATGGTAGCATGCATACTATAGATGGAGTAATACTTTGATCTCCATAATGTGCATCACACACAAAAGGTACGCATAGAAACTTTATATTTAGAACCTAATCAGTTTGTATGGTATCGATGGCTTTATTCTTGTAAACCACTTGTCACTTGGTCAATGTTTATGGAGGAAATGATAGTACATTATTAGGATACAAAGAGAAACATCCTCTTTATCCAATTGATAAATCTCAAACAAAAGGATTCAATGGCAAAGCACATTGAGGATATCCAAAAAATTAATATAAGGGTAAATGATATTCCAGAGGAACATAAGATTGATTTCTTCATAGGGACTTTAAAGGATAACATACAACATGATGTTCTCCTTTGGGAACTTGATTCATTAGAGAAGGCATTCAGGTTGGAAAAAAAAATTGAAAGAAAAATTATGGCGACAAGGAAGCCTACCACTCACAACTATAAATATGGAAGTGTTGTTACTCCTAGCCTTCCACAACCTACAAGGTTGAAACCA
This sequence comes from Pinus albicaulis, assembly GCA_034641835.2. NCBI lineage: Eukaryota > Viridiplantae > Streptophyta > Pinopsida > Pinales > Pinaceae > Pinus > Pinus albicaulis. The sequence continues at coordinate 1,688,849,622 of CM076575.1, read as the reverse complement.
CAACATTTGGAAGAAAAAAAGAAAAAGGCCTTTGTTACATTTGTGATAGAAAATACACTAAAGTTCATAAGTGTGTTGATAACAAATTATTTTACATAGATAGTGAATAGGAGGAATAAAATGAACATGAAACTTTGAAAGAAGAGGATATACACCAGGAACAAACCCTAGAGAAAGAAGAAATGAATATGATCATATTTTGTAATGCATTGGCAGGAATTACCACTCCTCAAACTCTCAAGGTATAAGGACATATCAAGAATAAAAAGGTAATAAAGTTGACTAATTCGAGTAGTACCCATAATTTTATTCATTGTAAGATAGCCAAGGAATTGAATTGCTTCCGCACCAAAATTGTTGGCCGGATAAATCGATCTTGCAGACAAGACTGATATCCCTAGTATTAGAAGATAGTCTAGCAACAAACAGACAATTAAATCTATCTTTCTATAGATATATCACGATTTATTAAGTAAATGCTACAAAGATGTTACGATCCTACCTTGATCCAACGCTTGTTTGTAGTTGTCGTCCTTCAGTCGCCCGAAAGAGTTATCTTCGAATATTTGTAATCAAAAACAAACAAACATCAAATAGCACCTGCATAGCATATATTCATAAATCATATCTATTATGGTGATCAAGGAATCCATAAAATAAACAATCAAAGGACAACTTATTGAGAAAAACAAACTTATTTGTATTAACTTTGAAATAGTAGAAGAACCTTACAACCTTTTCAGCCTTGATGTTGAACAAGTCCTTCCAGGGTCCGAAGCAGGAATTTCTTCTACTCTGATAGATCTTGCACTCTTCCAACCGAGATACATACAAGTATATAATCTTTCCTCATAAAATCTCAGCTAAAGGAGTCTAAGTTCCAACAACACTTTACCTCAAAAAATACTAAAGCTTTAACTCCTCAATTGTTTAGTTGTTGTAACCCTTTGAGGCTGCCCAATGCCTCTTTTTATAGTGAAAAATAGGAGGTTACAGTTCCACCTATGAAGGGATAGAATCCTCCTTCAAAGGGATAAGCTCCTCACATCAAGGGGTTAGCTCCTTAAGGCATGGGATACATGAACCTAAAAAGAGCGGACTTGCCACCACAAGATTTCGTCCAGAAGCTTCTAGAAATGACTAAAAGTGATATTTTTGAGTTACTTGTGGCTTTTTAATCTTTTACAGGGGTCTGCACTCTTAACACAAAGAGAGTGCGGTCAGGTACGTAGGAGACATAACCATTAGGTGTGGGACCGCAGGTAAGAAAAAGAGAAAGTGTGATACCAGATTTTTAGAGACTTTTAAGAGATTTTCTCTTATTTTTAAGGCTTGACATGAGGAAATGATGTTTTTAGACTTGAAAAGGAGGAAATTATGAGTGATAATGAGCTCATACGGACAACGAAATGTCAAGGTGACAATTTTCAGTGCAACAGATTTGTCAAGTGATGGTTGAAAATGGAGGAACTATAAATTTCTCTGTAAAGTGCTATAATATTAAGATAACCATGGGGGAATATGGATTTAATAGTCCAATGGTTTCCATTTCAATGGGTGGTGCCGATGTTGTACTAGGGGTCCAATAGTTACAATCTTTGGGTATGATAACTTTTGATTTTCAAGAGCTTTTCTTGAATTTTCTTTGGGAAGAAAAGGAAGTTGAATTAAGGGGTGTCATAGGGAAACCAAGAAATATGATCAACTCTAATGGCATGAAAAAGCTACTAAATAAAGAGAAACAGGGCATAATTGCACAATTATGCTCACTAAATGTTTAAACATTGAATTCATCTATTTCTCCATACCTCCAAAAAGTCTTGGAAAATCATTTTAAGGTATTTGAGACTCCAAAAGTAATCCCGCCTATTCTTTATAATGATCATGCTATTCACTTGATTTCGGGAAGTGTTCATCCAAACATCAAGCCTTACAGATATCCCGATACCAAAAAGAGTGAAATTAAACTTATGATTACAGAAATTCTAGATGTTGGTATAATTCAACCTAGTCAAAGTTGTTTCTATGCTTCAGTAGTATTTGTGCACAATAAGTATGGATCATGGTGCATCTCTCCGGATTATAGGAGCTCAAAAAACTCACTATTAAAGATAAATTTCTCATTCATGTCATTGATGAATTATTTGATGAATTACATGGAGAAATTTACTTCACCAAGTTGGATCTTCGTTCAAGATATCATCAAATTAGAATGAAGACTGAAGACATTTCGAAAACAACATTTAGAATTCATTGTAGAAAATATAGAATGATATTCAATCTGATCTTATAGGTCTAGAAATATTCCTAATTTTTCAAAGATCTTATGGTTCTCTTACAAGAACACATTCGTCAAGATTTCTTCCAACAAATAAACAAACCTAGATCTAATAATTTTCTGAGATCTTATGGTTCTCTTACAAGAACACATTCGTCAAGATTTCTTCCAACATTAGAACATCTAACAAAAACTTAAAATATGAAATGAAATAAAAACATAAATTAAATTATACGTAAAATAAGCATGCAAGTGAGACCATGGGGGCCCTCCATAACTCCACAAGCACAACTCTTCAAAGGAGACTCAAATGTAGAAGCAACAAAATCAAAGTATGATTCTTTATTTCAAAATCTCCATCATGATGTACAAACCAACTCTAAGATTACAAATGGAGGAGATTGTACTCATATTTATACAATGGGATGAGATAGCAAACTCATAATGATGATCCACTAATCTCTCTTTATTTCCATACATCTCTCAACCATCTAGACACATAACCCCCTTTTGTCCCTGATCTTCTCCATAAGGCTTATCTTATCAAATTCGAAATTGATCATTCAAGGCCACATAAAGGTGTCTTGGAAGCTTCCTTGGAACCTACACATGTCACAAAAACAATCCACTTTCCATATATGAAGTAAAATATATTATTTTCTAATATTTAATCAAGAATTTCTCTTAAAAATGCTTGAAATAAATAATATTTGGAAGATATAAATGAGACCCATTAATGATGAACAATAGGGAAAATGAAGTGACATGGTAGTGAATAATGAGTGATATAATGGAAGCATAGGTGAAAAACGTATGGTAATGAGTGATATTTGTATGACATTTTGAAGCCCAACATACACCCCAACTGAAGCTCTTGCATGTCCTCATGCAAGCTACTACAATGATTTATTTGATTTGACTCTTAGATGAGCTTCCTTTGATTGAATTAGAAGATGTTTGGTTCTTGTGTAAAAACCATCTTTCGATCATGGACTTCCTTTTAAATTTTCACATCTTTTGATAACTTTTATTTTTGCAAAGCATTTGCATCTTTTAATGATTGGTTCTTGCATTACAATCACTATTTACTTTGTTGAGATCAATCATTTTTAAGAAGTCATTTAATATTATCATCATTTTGTAGTAGTTTTTATTGTGGGAAGACTATGTGGGTTAAGATGTAATATGAATGAGAGAAAGAAATGAAGTGTGCAATTCCCCCCCAACTGATGGCTTTTGGCAATTTTTAATGAGAAAGGGAATAGTAAAATAGTGGAATATTTTCCAAATATCATCATTTTAGCATCTAAAAATAATTTGAAGATTAAAGGTTAGAAAACATCATACCTTACTTACCTAAAGAAGTGGATGAATCATGCATGTTTAGCTGCTGCAATTCTGATCTGAAGCTTCTTCTGCAAGTTGTGGATGAAAGATGGATCTGTATTGTAGTATCTGTTGTTGGATCTTCTGCTGGATAGTTTGATGAATTTGATGAGTCTATTGAATATGGCTAAAAATTTATAAGGCTTGGAAGGTATACAAAATTCATAATTTACACTTCCCCCCCCCCCCCAAGACTTATTTATTGATTTGTCCTCAAGTCATTTACATCAAAAACAATGAAAGTTTGCTTCAATTGTTACAAAATATGGGTCTTCAAGTCTTCAACGCTTGATGGCACAAATCTTACAATGTGAATAAATGTTCCGGTGTCGAATAGAGCAAGAAATTGTTAACTTAGTGGCCATTAATGAATGCCACTAGTCAACATGAGAACTCCCACCATTGATTCCAATGGGAGTCAAGATGTGTAACACATCTTTGTAGGTACGAATAAATTTTTTGTGGTCGAGTCACCTACAAGATCCAATGAACAAGGAATATTAATGTACTTTCATTGTTCATTGGCAAGAGTACTTGCCATTAAGGCATGCAAGTCTCTTGGTGTTTTTTTAAAGGTTATTAGACTCTAGGACTTTGACTCAATGATATGTAGAAGCAGGTTTTTATTGGTGGAAAATGAAAAATGCTAGGAAAAAAGGAAATGGAAATGGAAAATGGCAAGAAGTTTGTAAGTAAACTTCTTTGCTTTTATTGGTGGGTTACGAATGGAGAAAATGTAATGAAGTGTATCTGGGTAATGGGAAATGGATAATGACTCTTGTTGGAAAGAAATGAATTATGGCATGCAAACTCTTAAATATAGAAAATATGCTTCTTAATTCTGGACTTTCTGCTAAAATAGCTGAGTTGGACCTGTTAGGGATCTGTAATTTATTAGCAATATTGGCAGAGTCCAATTACAGAAACAACATCGTTTCAACCAAATTTGGGATTCTAGGATCTAGCCCTCCTGAATCCGGAGAGGGATCTCTCCAATGAGTGCAAAGATGGATTTTTCTTTGAATTTTGGGGTAATGATATTAGGCTAGTTTTGAAGTCCAAGGGTTTTGTTTGTTTTTTGGATGGTTGAGCATGATTACTGTTTGAGGCGTAAAGTCCTGAATGCAAAGAGTTTCAAAGGTGAGAAGTTGCAAGCAAATAGAACAGTTGTGCCTAAAAAGATAGATATAACGCTGGTTTTTAGTTCATTGGGATATGGAGTCATATATGGGCTTTAATTGAACAACAACATCAAGAGTGATCCAAGGGGCAAGTCATCTATACCACAAGATTATTTGAGATAGAGTGATGGAATGGAAATAGTAAAGTGTTGAAGGGGTGGAAACTGATAATAATTTCACAAGGGATTTATAGTCAGTCCAAACAAGAAAAGCCTTTTAAGTGACTATTTAAAACCAACCAAGTGCAGGGCTAACCATAAACTTCTTGGGAAAGTTTGTATTAAAGCAACTTAAATGACAAACAATCCAGTAATCCACATAATTACCTTCAAAAAGTATGAAAAAACATAAGAAAAACAAAGTGTAACTTAAGATCAGATAAGGTGCTTTTAAACCTAGTCTGCTTTTAGTCAACACCAAGGGAAACTCTCAGAATCTGCCTTTGGAGAAAAGAATCTAGGAATCAGGGCAAACCATATCTTCCATAGTCATCTTTAATAAGCATAATAGGGAAAATAACTTTCAAGAACAATGTTTAAGGCAACATTAGGACGAGGGAACTCCAACATTCCTAACTGTTTAAACTGTATTGAATCATTCTTAAATAAACCAATTTGAGGAAAACATTAAGATAAATATTTCTCAACCAGAGAAGGTTACTGATATACAGCAGATCCTAACCTTGTTTAAACTGTTCTTTACAGAGGAATATGGACAATATGGCATACATAGAAGGAAAAACATTAACAAAGAAAGAAGCACTTCACCAGTAATATAAACCAGGATCCCAAGAAACAACTTTTATATTGATGTCAAACCAGTTACAGTCTTCAAGTCCAATGTTTCAGTTCAGCAATCATCTTCACTGTTCAGCCTAACTAATCTATCACAAACAGAGCTCCAAGGGCCAGTGAATACTATTTACAATCAGAAGTTTGAGCTCAAATGTATTTCAAAGTTCTGCAACCAACAGTTTCTCATCTTCTACTGAGGTATTTATAGAAGAATGAGGAGGTGAGACCTAACAAAAGATCTCTAAGGAAAATTAATACAGATTCAAGACTTCTCGGCCCTTTGAGGGACTCGATGGAGAAGTTTACAGGTGGATCATTGTATTAACTGTTTTACAATAAATATTAAAGCTCGGTGGGAGCTTTTGTTTGACTTTGAGGATCTGTGTACTGTGTGGAGTAACTCTACAGATATTTTCTGCATTGGTTTCTATGCAGAAGTAACTCCCTGGCTGCGCTGAGGAAAAATATGATCTTCTTCAATAACTTCGGCCTCTGTTTGAAAGCTTTGAGGCAACAGGTGGCGCGTATGGTAGCTGAGGAATCAATTCGCCTCATTTGAATCGGCGAAAACATTTTCTGTCAGTGAAGCACTTATGATTTTCTATTGACTGTGCTTTAATTTAGGCTTTTGATAATCATTCTTAGCCGTAATTCCCCGGATCTATCTTTAATCTTCATCTGTTGGGCTTTGTCTTCAAACTTATACTCTTTAACTGTTTTTTGAATAAAACAGTGTCCTGTCGATGTGCAGGCTACGTCGGGCTTCTAAATGCATCAATGCCCATGAAACATTGATACAACGTTGAATCCAACCCTGTGAATAGATTTCTTCTATGAATCGAAGGCATGGGAATCGTCATTCCCGGCCTTCGGCCTTTAAATAATGGAAGACCATTTAAATCCTGCATAAATCACAAAATAATTAAGAAATCCTGCGTTTTTAGGTTTAGACTGCTTCAGATGATGGGGAAAGGAGCATGGCCGTTGGATGAAAGCATCCAACGGTAGAGATTTACTCAAAAGAGGTAAAAGAAGAGCGCGGAAAAGAACAAGTAATAGTGATTTTGGACCGTCCGATCTGGACACGTGGATGGTTCAGATTGAAACGGAGAATCGTAATTGGGGATAGCAAGCGAATACACGCGATAAAAACGTGATGCGATGAAAAAATGCGATGCGATGGACAAATGCGATACAATGGAGGAGGGATTTGCGATCGATCAATCGCATCGCAAATATTAGCGATAAGTGATCGAGGGCTTCATATGAAACATGCGATTTGCGATTTTTCGATGGATCGCATCGCAGATATTTGCCATGGGTATTTCAAACATTTAAAACACAACATGCAATTGCGATATTGCGATCGGGTGGATTTGCGATGCGATAAGCGCCAAAATGGTTAGCGCTTGGCTCCAGGGTGTGGGTATATGGAAGAAAGAGGGTTAAAAACTTAGCCCAAGGGGCTTAAGTCCAATACATAGAAAATATGTATTTTCGAATGATTTTCAAAGGAAATGGAGGTTTCCGGTAAGGTTAAAGAGTGAGTCTTTAACTTTATAAGAGTGATTTTCATGAAGGGGAGAAGAGGAATCATGAAAGAAAAGGGGATTTTATGGAGAAAAATGGAAACAAATGGAGGTCAGTTAAGAGTGGGAGAAAAGGGAAAATGATGGTTCTTCAACAGTCTCTTCTTATGAAATTAGCAGAATTTCAGAGCATGAAATGGAATAGAAAATGAAGATTTCGGACAGAGGTATGAGGCCTTCAAGGAGACTTCAAGAGCCAACAATTTTTAGTGATAAAATTTGTTCCTTGGAGACTCAAAAAGTCTTAGCCACCTTTTGGTATAACAAAAAATATTATAGGTGGCTAACAGTGGCTCCACTTGGGGATGGTGCCTTCTTAAAGGCATCAAGAATTCAAACTTGATTTTCTCTGGGAGGCTGACTTGTGCCTGATCCTTTAGATTGCTCTTCTTTTGCTGGATGATCTTGCTTTGCTCTGAAAAATAACATCAGTTATGAAAAAATAATGGACCTCATCAATATAAATTTCTACCTACCCAATCCTACTGATCTAACATTTTTTTCTTCATCAGAGTGCACTTGGATTGGCAAACTCTTTTCACAACATTTTATTCTTTTTAAAGCATAAAAACTAATCTAACTCTACTCCTTATTTCTCCCTGAACTCAGATTAAACAGTTGAGCTCAGATTAGTCTCTACCTAATATACTTTATGTTGGTATTAAACTGTCCAACAGACTTCCATTCTCTAAATTCTACAACATAAATTTAAAAAAAGTCAAGCCAAGATTAAGTTGTTTGACTTGCTGTGATCTATGGCATAAAAACAAGTTTCACATAGACTATTATTTGCAGAAATTTAAAATCAAAATGGAAGGCTTAAGATCTGAAAGTCTCTTATCATGGCCTTCTCTTTTCTTCTCAGCTCTGTTTTTGCTTTTGTTCGAGCTATTTTTCCTTTTTCTCTGGTTCAGATTTTGAGCTAATTAGAACCAGATTTACATATTTTTTGACTCAAAAAATAAAACAGTTTTGAGTCATCTCCCTTTTGGAAACTTAGGTTCAGAATTTGAACATGTTTGAACCTTTCATTTCTATCCTAATATATCTACTGATAAGCCAAGATTAAAAAATTTGGCAAATCGAATTCACTATCCTATCAGCAGAAAATTTAAAGCTAATTAGTCAAGATTAGACAGTTTGACTAACTAGAAGTGTTATTTTTTTTAGGAGTGGCATTTGAACTTGCACACTTTCAGATTTTGTCTCTTTTTTTTTCTTTTTTCTTTTTTCTTTTTTTTGGCATGGGGCTTTGCCTTTCTTGTTTTCATTTTTTCCCTCTTTCCTTTCTTTTCTTTGTTTTTGTACTTCTTGATTTTTTATAACTTTGAATGCAATGGTGGATGGAATATTCATAATGGAAAAATATAAAAGGCTTCAAAACATAAAAATGGATCAAGAGAAGTAATGCTTAAGCATCCTACCATTGACAGGACCCCCAAACAATTCTGTTCCATCCAGTTCCTGTAGGAAAAATGCATTATTACCCGCAACTAAATGAATAGAGTAAGGGCCAAGCCAGAGGTTGTCAAATTTTCCATGCTTGCCCTTTTCTTCCCTCCTTGAGTCCCACTTTAAAACTTTGTCCCCAATCTTGAAATTGTTGGCCTTTGTTCTTCTGTCAAAAAGATTTTTGATGTTGTCCTGTTTCTGTAACGTTTTGTTGTACACTTCCTCTCTGGTCTGTTGAGGATGAATGGTCTAGTTTATTCTTCTGATCATGTCATTTTCTTCAATCTGCAACTCTTGAATTAACTTCATAACTGGTACACCAAGGCTGTTAGGAAAAATTGCATTTGTACCATACACAAGCTGGAAGGGTGACATACCAATAGATTTCTTCAAAGTTAATCTGTCAGCCCAAAGTGCATGGATCAGCTTTGTGTGCCAAGACTTTTTATTGTCCTCCAACAATTTCTTGATTATGTTCACTAAGCTTTTGTTTGAAGATTCTGCAAGTCCATTACCTTGAGGGTAATAGGCTGTGGAGTGTCCCAATGTTATCTGATACTTGTGACAGAATTCAACCATTCTCTTTGATCCAAATGCTGCTGCATTATCTGTGATGATCTTGGTAGGACAGCCAAATCTGGAGAGAATGTTAGTCTCCATGAATTTTATGATAACTGAATCATTGGCCTGCCTACAAGGGATGGCTTCTATCCACTTAGTGAAATAGTCTGTGGCTGTGAGAATCCACCTATGCTGGGCAGAAGATGGTGGATGGATTTCTCCTATGAAGTCAAGTCCCCACTATTGAAAAGGAGCTTCAACAGTGATTGGATGCAGAGGAAGGGGTAGCAATTTTCTCTTGCCTTCAAACAGTTGGCATTTATGGCAAGTAGTGGTCATCTTGTGTATATCAGGAAAAAGAGTAGGCCAATAGAAACCAGCCCTCAAAATTTTGTTGGTTGTTGACTTCCAGTACAAATGACCCCCACACTCTCCTTCATGGAATTCCTGCTTAACCTTCTCTGCATCAAACTCAGGAAAACATTTAAGCAATATACCACTTGCATTTTTCCAATAAAGACATCTATCTATAATGCAATAGTTTACAACTTTTAATTTTAAGAACCTTGCCTTTGTTTTTGTCAAACCAGGAGGTGTATTCAGATTAAGCAAAACATAAACAATATCAGCATACCAAGGAGAATTCATAAAATGATCTTCAACTATAGGAGTTGAGAATTCTTCTTGGTCATCCAAAGCATTAATCATATTAATATCAAGAACTTCAAAATTTGATTTAGCCATTAATCTAGCTAGACCTTGGCCTTTGATGAGTTTAGTGGGTTTTATCTCTAAATCATATTCAAGGATAACAACAATCCACTTACCTCTCTTACCATCTGGGTCCTGTGTTAGAATGTCTTTAACAACTGAATTTGGGACAAAGGCAATAGTGTGTGAATGAAGGATGTACACTCTGAAGTCTTTCAAAGCTTTAACCAAAGCAAAATCTTGCTTCTCCATAATGTTATACTTCAAAGGGGCATCCCTCAATGCCTTGCTAAAGAATGCAATAGGCTGCTCTTGTCCTTGTGGATTTTTCTGTAAAAGGACAACAGCTATGGTATGTTCCGATGCAAATGAAAAGATATAAAAATATTTTGAAAAATCAGGACTTATCAGAACCGGTGTTTTGGTTAACGGTTGTTTCACCAGCTCAAAAGACTTCCTTGCTTCCAAGGTCCATTTTACCCCTTGCTCCTTCTTTAACATGTTTGTGATATTCCTAAGGAGCTCAGCCAAATTGGGGATGAACCTTCTTAAAAAGTTGATCTTTCCAATGAAAGATTGAAACTCTTTGATGTTTCGAGGATGAGAGATTTGCAGTATGGCCTCAATCCTCTTTGGATCTATCTTTATAACCTCTTCAAAAATAATGTGCCCAAGAAGCTTACCCTCTTGGAGACCAAAGAGTGTTTTCTTAGGGTTTAAATATATTCCAAACTTTCTGCACTTATCGAAAACCTTTTTCAAATGTTCTAAGTGCTCTTCATCTGTTTTTGAAAACACAGTAACATCATCTAGATATATAATGATGAAGTAGCCTAGTTCTTCCGAGAATGCTATGTCCATGGCTCTTTGAAAGGTTTCTCCAGCATTCATTAGGCAAAAAGGCATTTTCACATACATGAAGGTGCCCCATGGTGTAGTAAAGGCTGTCTTTAATTGATCAGCAGGGTAAACCAAGATCTGATTATACCCCGAATAGCCATCCAGCAAAGAAATTCTTCTAGACCCTACCACCCTTTGTAGAATGTGATCCATCTTTGGTAAAGGGTAGTTGTCTTTTAATGAAGCTTTGTTTAAGTCTCTAAAGTCTATACAAAGCCTGATTTCTCCAGTTTTCTTCCTAACAGACACCAGATTAGATACCCATTCAGAATATCTAACAGGGACAATAATACCAACATCATACATTTTCATGATCTCCTTCTGAACTAACGGCAACTGGACCGGGTTTATTCTGCGTAGTTTCTGTTTGAATGGTTTTTGGTTTTCTTTGAGGGGGATTTTTTGTTGTATTATTTCAGCGTCATAGGATTTAAGATCTTCGTAACTCCACACAAAAACATCAGAAAAATCTTTAAACAGCTCTATATATTTGAGTTTAATGTGAGTTGGTAAAGTATTAGACAGTTTAATCATCTTCGGTTTTTCCTCACTGCCTATATTACACTCTTCCACTTCAGTCTCTACAGGTTCCAGTTTTGGCTTATTTGCCACATCGTTGAAATCGAACAACTCTTCTAGAGGGGTCAGACCCTTAGGCAAACTTTCATCTTTGGAGTGCAGAGTTTCTAACTCCTCTGTTTGGGATTCTGCATTCATTTCTTCTTGATCTTCAAGTTTTCCAGATAATAGGTTTATATTAGCAAGTTCAGGGGATGTTTCTTCTTTATCAAGAAAATTTTCTTCGCTGCAGCGTGTATCATGATCTGAGTCCGAACTGTGTAATTCGAATTCATTTCTGAATTGTATGAAGTCTTATATTTGTTTGTTGTTTTCAAACACCTGCCAATATTTTTCGTTATCAGGCATGGCTGGTCTGAATTTAATCTGATTTGTGTCATGATATGGCGTTAGACATGTTCTAGCGGCAGAGGCTAGATTATGGGCTGTAATATTTTCCTTTCTCGGGACGAAAATTAATTTGGACTCATCGAATGCTTCTAAAAGATTCACGACATCATTCCGATAGGCCCTAAGTCTGGGGTGATGAGTGTTATACTCCCCATTGACTTGCCTTATGATTAATTCTGAATCCCTGTGAATTTTAATTCTCTTGGCTCCTAACTTTTTCAACAAATGCAAACCTAAGAGGAGGGACTCATATTCCGCTATGTTGTTTGAACACTGGAAGTTTAACTTACAGGAAATGCATTCGGTGTGGTTGCTTACAGTGTTGCGAAACCAGACACCTGCACCAGCGTTATCTCTAGTGCACGACCCATCGAAATGAACACTCCATAGAGGATTGTTTTCAGTTTCATTTGTTTGGTGAATGTCCTCTTTAACTAACGTGCTTTCTGATTGTTGTTGAATGTCTGAACTTAGTTGTAGATGTTTTGATTCCCCCTGATTTTCAGTTACTTGGGGAAAAATTTCCTGACTCTCAATGTTTAGAAGCAAGGGACACATGACTTGTAGTTCCAGACACACACCTGGTTTTTTGTTGTTTAAAGGTTCAACAAACTGTTTCGATAGCTATGTGGTATTTACCTCCCCCTCTCTATCGGCCATTAATTCTGTTAAACTTACTTGTTCATCTGAAGCTTCTTCATCAAAAAGGATAAAATAATCAAGGCCTGTATTTACAGAATAAAGGGGAGATTTTTGTGGTCTGTCTTGACTTGTAACTGTGTATTGCATATGAGACTCCCTGTAAAGTCTTCTGGTTTGATTGAAAACAGGGATAGTCGCATAGGTCATGTCCATTTGCATAGTCCCCTGTAACTTAGCCCCCCAAGATCTAGATAACAACATTCCATACTTTGGGGGCACATCAGCCACCACAATGTCCATGAGTAAGCATTTGGCTGGAATCTGGGCTAAGTTAACACAGAGGTCTTTGATTAATCCTAAACATTTTACTCTGCTGGAATCAAAGGAGTATAGGTCTTTGTAAGGTCTGGTGATTTCAAGACCAAGGCTCTCCATCACAACTTTAGGCATTAAATTATGAGAAGCCCCAGAATCATGCATAGCGTTGTGCAAAAAATTTTCATGAACGTTTAAACTCACGTAGAAAGGAGGGACAAGTCCCTCTTGGTACCTACCTTTGATCTTTGGACCGAAAATAAACTCTGGCTGGTCATCACTAAGATTGACTGTATCTCCATTTTCCTCTATATTTAAAGCCTTCAAAATTTGGGTTCTATATACATGTTGGGCAGCTAACTCAGTCAAGGGAACAGAGATTTTAATCTTGGAAATTTCTTGTTCAAGGTTGAAGGGAAAATGGTTCTTTGAAGTGCTGGTTTCAACCTTATTAGCTGCCACTCTACCAGCAATATCAGCTTGCTGATTTGTTTTATTTACACTTGATAAATTTGTTTTCACAGGAGTACTAGCTGAAGTGTTAGTACTACTAAGGTTTGCACTCTGTTTTTCTTTGTTTTGAGTGCCTTTCTCTTTTCCCTTATCAGAATTCACAGCCACTGTCTTATCCTTTTGTTTGACAACTTTAGGTTTGTTTGTAGTGCTGTTTTGTGAAGATTTGTAAGAGGTTATGGTGTTGGAGGGTTGTTGACTGGTTTTGCTTCTAAGGTCATATTCCCTTTGAGGTTCTATGATGACATTTTCCATGTCTTGATAATAATTTTCACTATCATCTCTTTTGTCATCATAAGGTGTATAAAGACCCTGTTTTTTATCGTAATGAACTTCAAAGTCATCATGCTCTACCCCAAACATGTTGATCTCCTCCTCTGTTATTTCATCTGTTTCCTCAACCTCACTTACATAATTTTGATGAAAGGGAGGAGTGATCTGCTGATCATCTTCCCTAAGTCTGTTTGGAGGTTGGTTCCTTCTAGCATTCTGATTCTGGTTCTAGTTTCTATTTTGAGGAGCATTTTGATTTTGACTTGCTTGTGCTCTCTTAATTATGCTCATCTCTTTCATCATCTCCTCCATCATTTTCTCCATTTTTGAGTTGGAAGTAGAAGGTGTAGATTCCTCTCTAAAAGATACTCTCTTTTAAGCTTTCATCCTTGCTCTCTTCTCCATTAAGTTGACTTCCACAGAAAGAGCGCCTCTTTGCATATCTTCAAGAGTTGCAAAATCTCTCTCCCTTAGCAAATAAGTCATGTCAGAGTCAAACCCTTCAGGAAAATTGTTTAAAGCTGAGCCTTGTGGAGGTTTTAGTTCTGGGGAAAGTGTATTATACACATTATTAAACCTAGTGCAATAAGATTGGACACTTTCCCCAGGGTTTCTATGGAGGTTCTTATAATCAAAAAGGACTTGGAGAGGATTCTTCTTCACTTCCCATTTGCTTAAGAAAGTTTGATGGAAGCCTGGGAGATCATTTATACTTTGGGGGGCTAAGCTTTTAAACCATTTTCTTAATTCTCCCCCTAAGCTTTGAGCAAATAATCTAAGCTTGAAAGAATCATCATCAATTTCATTTCTGTCAAAGTAGTCATTCATTTTATCCACATGTTGTGATGAAGTTATAGCATTGCTAGCATCATACAGTAGTTGTTTGACTAGTGGTATATAGGAAGGACTAGGGGACATACTGTGAAAGTAAGTAGGTGATGAGAGGTGGAGTCGGGGTACATCGGGAAGGTGGGTTGAAGTGGGGTGGTTTGAAATGCATGGACTGCTAAGCCAATCTTGACAGAGCACTGTGGTTATGAAGAAAATGTAAATCGTAGAGGTGTTGTTTCTCTACTACCAGGATGTTTACTTGTCTCGGGAGATGAAAGTGAAGACTCAGAATCTAGTTGATCTAAATCACCAAATGACCTAGTCCTAAAGGGATTAACTAAGTCAGTTTGTGATTGTTGTAGAGCTGAAAGATTTTCAGGGACTGAATTAGCTCTCAAGGGTGATCTGAAAACAGTTGATAATTTAATCCTAGGAGACTTCCAAAGGATACTTTCTGGGTTATCAACTATCTCAAGTGGATTAGGGTCTGGATGGGCTCTAGTGTGAATCTTTTTAGAAGCCACTAGGCTGTGTTTTTAGACCCAAATAACAAGAAAAGTTTAACCAACATAACACTTTTGAGAGGTTTAACTAACTGTGTCACAACTAATCCCATGAAATTCTTTAACCGAGTTTTAGACAATGTTGTGATGACAAAGCAGTTCTTCCCAATGGAGTCTTAAGGTCTGCTAAGGATTTGTGGAGTCTCCAAGTGGAATTTTTTAGCTCCTAAGGAGGTAAAAGGTTTTATGGTCCACCACCATGTTTATTAGATACCAATCTGAAATATTTTTTTGGTTTTTCTAAGTTATTTTTTAGTTGTATGGCTTTTAAGAATATCCTAACTTTGTTTCAAAACTTAGCTATGGTTATGAGACAAAGACAGTCTACTCTTATGGCTAAGCCAGCTGATTTTTCAAGGTTAGATAAAGAATTAAGAGAATCCTAGGTCTTACCTAGTTTTTCACTGATTCAGACAAGTTTCATCATAAATACCATTGCTTGGTAGTGCTTGAAAAGGTTGCTTCTTACTCTCAACAATGTTTTCTTGAATCAAGGGGTGCTCGAGGTCTTTGAAACACTACCTCTCCTCAATGAGTCATGAAGAAATGTTAGGATCTCGTAATTTATTAGCAAGATTGCGCAGGCCCACCATAAAAAAACAATGATCGTTTCAACCAACTTTGGGATTCTAGGATCTAGCCCTCCCGAATCCGGAGAGGGATCTCTCCAATGAGTGCAAAGATGGATTTTTCTTTGAATTTTGGGGTAATGATATTAGGCTAGTTTTGAAGTCCAAGGGTTTTGTTTGTTTTTTGGATGGTTGAGCATGATTACTGTTTGAGGCGTAAAGTCCTGAATGCAAAGAGTTTCAAAGGTGAGAAGTTGCAAGCAAATAGAACAGTTGTGCCTAAAAAGATAGATATAACGCTGGTTTTTAGTTCATTGGGATATGGAGTCATATATGGGCTTTAATTGAACAACAACATCAAGAGTGATCCAAGGGGCAAGTCATCTATACCACAAGATTATTTGAGATAGAGTGATGGAATGGAAATAGTAAAGTGTTGAAGGGGTGGAAACTGATAATAATTTCACAAGGGATTTATAGTCAGTCCAAACAAGAAAAGCCTTTTAAGTGACTATTTAAAACCAACCAAGTGCAGGGCTAACCATAAACTTCTTGGGAAAGTTTGTATTAAAGCAACTTAAATGACAAACAATCCAGTAATCCACATAATTACCTTCAAAAAGTATGAAAAAACATAAGAAAAACAAAGTGTAACTTAAGATCAGATAAGGTGCTTTTAAACCTAGTCTGCTTTTAGTCAACACCAAGGGAAACTCTCAGAATCTGCCTTTGGAGAAAAGAATCTAGGAATCAGGGCAAACCATATCTTCCATAGTCATCTTTAATAAGCATAATAGGGAAAATAACTTTCAAGAACAATGTTTAAGGCAACATTAGGACGAGGGAACTCCAACATTCCTAACTGTTTAAACTGTATTGAATCATTCTTAAATAAACCAATTTGAGGAAAACATTAAGATAAATATTTCTCAACCAGAGAAGGTTACTGATATACAGCAGATCCTAACCTTGTTTAAACTGTTCTTTACAGAGGAATATGGACAATATGGCATACATAGAAGGAAAAACATTAACAAAGAAAGAAGCACTTCACCAGTAATATAAACCAGGATCCCAAGAAACAACTTTTATATTGATGTCAAACCAGTTACAGTCTTCAAGTCCAATGTTTCAGTTCAGCAATCATCTTCACTGTTCAGCCTAACTAATCTATCACAAACAGAGCTCCAAGGGCCAGTGAATACTATTTACAATCAGAAGTTTGAGCTCAAATGTATTTCAAAGTTCTGCAACCAACAGTTTCTCATCTTCTACTGAGGTATTTATAGAAGAATGAGGAGGTGAGACCTAACAAAAGATCTCTAAGGAAAATTAATACAGATTCAAGACTTCTCGGCCCTTTGAGGGACTCGATGGAGAAGTTTACAGGTGGATCATTGTATTAACTGTTTTACAATAAATATTAAAGCTCGGTGGGAGCTTTTGTTTGACTTTGAGGATCTGTGTACTGTGTGGAGTAACTCTACAGATATTTTCTGCATTGGTTTCTATGCAGAAGTAACTCCCTGGCTGCGCTGAGGAAAAATATGATCTTCTTCAATAACTTCGGCCTCTGTTTGAAAGCTTTGAGGCAACAGGTGGCGCGTATGGTAGCTGAGGAATCAATTCGCCTCATTTGAATCGGCGAAAACATTTTCTGTCAGTGAAGCACTTATGATTTTCTATTGACTGTGCTTTAATTTAGGCTTTTGATAATCATTCTTAGCCGTAATTCCCCGGATCTATCTTTAATCTTCATCTGTTGGGCTTTGTCTTCAAACTTATACTCTTTAACTGTTTTTTGAATAAAACAGTGTCCTGTCGATGTGCAGGCTACGTCGGGCTTCTAAATGCATCAATGCCCATGAAACATTGATACAACGTTGAATCCAACCCTGTGAATAGATTTCTTCTATGAATCGAAGGCATGGGAATCGTCATTCCCGGCCTTCGGCCTTTAAATAATGGAAGACCATTTAAATCCTGCATAAATCACAAAATAATTAAGAAATCCTGCGTTTTTAGGTTTAGACTGCTTCAGATGATGGGGAAAGGAGCATGGCCGTTGGATGAAAGCATCCAACGGTAGAGATTTACTCAAAAGAGGTAAAAGAAGAGCGCGGAAAAGAACAAGTAATAGTGATTTTGGACCGTCCGATCTGGACACGTGGATGGTTCAGATTGAAACGGAGAATCGTAATTGGGGATAGCAAGCGAATACACGCGATAAAAACGTGATGCGATGAAAAAATGCGATGCGATGGACAAATGCGATACAATGGAGGAGGGATTTGCGATCGATCAATCGCATCGCAAATATTAGCGATAAGTGATCGAGGGCTTCATATGAAACATGCGATTTGCGATTTTTCGATGGATCGCATCGCAGATATTTGCCATGGGTATTTCAAACATTTAAAACACAACATGCAATTGCGATATTGCGATCGGGTGGATTTGCGATGCGATAAGCGCCAAAATGGTTAGCGCTTGGCTCCAGGGTGTGGGTATATGGAAGAAAGAGGGTTAAAAACTTAGCCCAAGGGGCTTAAGTCCAATACATAGAAAATATGTATTTTCGAATGATTTTCAAAGGAAATGGAGGTTTCCGGTAAGGTTAAAGAGTGAGTCTTTAACTTTATAAGAGTGATTTTCATGAAGGGGAGAAGAGGAATCATGAAAGAAAAGGGGATTTTATGGAGAAAAATGGAAACAAATGGAGGTCAGTTAAGAGTGGGAGAAAAGGGAAAATGATGGTTCTTCAACAGTCTCTTCTTATGAAATTAGCAGAATTTCAGAGCATGAAATGGAATAGAAAATGAAGATTTCGGACAGAGGTATGAGGCCTTCAAGGAGACTTCAAGAGCCAACAATTTTTAGTGATAAAATTTGTTCCTTGGAGACTCAAAAAGTCTTAGCCACCTTTTGGTATAACAAAAAATATTATAGGTGGCTAACAGTGGCTCCACTTGGGGATGGTGCCTTCTTAAAGGCATCAAGAATTCAAACTTGATTTTCTCTGGGAGGCTGACTTGTGCCTGATCCTTTAGATTGCTCTTCTTTTGCTGGATGATCTTGCTTTGCTCTGAAAAATAACATCAGTTATGAAAAAATAATGGACCTCATCAATATAAATTTCTACCTACCCAATCCTACTGATCTAACATTTTTTTCTTCATCAGAGTGCACTTGGATTGGCAAACTCTTTTCACAACATTTTATTCTTTTTAAAGCATAAAAACTAATCTAACTCTACTCCTTATTTCTCCCTGAACTCAGATTAAACAGTTGAGCTCAGATTAGTCTCTACCTAATATACTTTATGTTGGTATTAAACTGTCCAACAGACTTCCATTCTCTAAATTCTACAACATAAATTTAAAAAAAGTCAAGCCAAGATTAAGTTGTTTGACTTGCTGTGATCTATGGCATAAAAACAAGTTTCACATAGACTATTATTTGCAGAAATTTAAAATCAAAATGGAAGGCTTAAGATCTGAAAGTCTCTTATCATGGCCTTCTCTTTTCTTCTCAGCTCTGTTTTTGCTTTTGTTCGAGCTATTTTTCCTTTTTCTCTGGTTCAGATTTTGAGCTAATTAGAACCAGATTTACATATTTTTTGACTCAAAAAATAAAACAGTTTTGAGTCATCTCCCTTTTGGAAACTTAGGTTCAGAATTTGAACATGTTTGAACCTTTCATTTCTATCCTAATATATCTACTGATAAGCCAAGATTAAAAAATTTGGCAAATCGAATTCACTATCCTATCAGCAGAAAATTTAAAGCTAATTAGTCAAGATTAGACAGTTTGACTAACTAGAAGTGTTATTTTTTTTAGGAGTGGCATTTGAACTTGCACACTTTCAGATTTTGTCTCTTTTTTTTTCTTTTTTCTTTTTTCTTTTTTTTGGCATGGGGCTTTGCCTTTCTTGTTTTCATTTTTTCCCTCTTTCCTTTCTTTTCTTTGTTTTTGTACTTCTTGATTTTTTATAACTTTGAATGCAATGGTGGATGGAATATTCATAATGGAAAAATATAAAAGGCTTCAAAACATAAAAATGGATCAAGAGAAGTAATGCTTAAGCATCCTACCATTGACAGGACCCCCAAACAATTCTGTTCCATCCAGTTCCTGTAGGAAAAATGCATTATTACCCGCAACTAAATGAATAGAGTAAGGGCCAAGCCAGAGGTTGTCAAATTTTCCATGCTTGCCCTTTTCTTCCCTCCTTGAGTCCCACTTTAAAACTTTGTCCCCAATCTTGAAATTGTTGGCCTTTGTTCTTCTGTCAAAAAGATTTTTGATGTTGTCCTGTTTCTGTAACGTTTTGTTGTACACTTCCTCTCTGGTCTGTTGAGGATGAATGGTCTAGTTTATTCTTCTGATCATGTCATTTTCTTCAATCTGCAACTCTTGAATAGACTTCATCACTGGTACACCAAGGCTGTTAGGAAAAATTTCATCTGTACCATACACAAGCTAGAAAGGTGACATACCAATAGATTTCTTCAAAGTTAATCTGTCAGCCCAAAGTGCATGGACCAGCTTTGTGTGCCAGGACTTTTTTTTGTCCTCCAACACTTTCTTGATTATGTTCACTAAGCTTTTGTTTGAAGATTCTGCAAGTCCATTACCTTGAGGGTAATAGGTCGTGGAATGCCCCAATGTTATCTGATATCTGTGACAAAACTCAACCATCTTCATTGATCCAAATGCTGCTACATTATCAGTGATAATCTTGGTAGGACAGCCAAACCTGGAGAGAATGTTAGTCTCCATGAATTTTATGATAACTGAATCATTGGCTTGTCTAAAATGTATGGCTTCTATCCACTTTGTGAAATAGTCTATGGCTGTGAGAATCCATCTATGCTGGGCAGAAGATGGGGGGTGAATTTCTCCTATGAAGTCAAGTCCCCACTGTTGAAAAGGGGCTTCAACAGTGATTGGGTGCAGAGGAAGGAGCGGCAATTTTCTCTTGCCTTCAAACAGTTGGCATTTATGGCAAGTGGTGGTCATCTTGTGCATATCAGGAAAAAGGGTAGGCCAATAGAAACCAGCCCTCAAAATTTTGTTGGTTGTTGACTTCCAGTACAAATGACCCCCACACTCTCCTTCATAGAATTCCTGCTTAACCTTCTCTGCATCAAACTCAGGAAAACATTTAAGCAATATACCACTTGCATTTTTCCAATAAAGACATCTATCTATAATGCAATAGTTTACTGCTTCAGCTTCAAGAACCTTGCCTTTGTTTTCGTTAAACCAGGAGGTGTATTTAAATTAATCAAAACATAAACAGTATCAGCATACCAAGGAGAGTTCATAAAATGATCTTCAACTATAGGAGTTGAGAATTCTTCTTGGTCATATAAAGCATTAATCATATTAATATCAAGAACTTCAAAATTTGATCTAGCCATTAATCTAGCTAGACCTTGGCCTTTGATGAGTTTAGTGGGTTTTATCTCTAATAATATTCAAGAATAATAGCAATCCACTTACCTCTCTTACCATCTGGGTCCTGAGTTAGAATGTCTTTAACAACTGAATTTGGGACAAAGGCAATAGTGTGTGAATGAAGGACGTACACTCTGAAGTCTTTCAAAGCTTTAACCAAAGCAAAAGCTTGCTTCTCCATAATTTTATACTTCAAAGGGGCATCCCTCAATGCCTTGCTAAAGAATGCAATGGGCTGCTTTTGTCCTTGAGGATTTTTCTGTAAAAGGACAACAGCTATGGTATGTTCCGATGCAAATGAAAAGATATAAAAATCTTTTGAAAAATCAGGACTTATCAGAACCGGTGTTTTGGTTAACGCTTGTTTCACCAGCTCAAAATACTTCCTTGCTTCCAAGGTCCATTTTAACCCTTGCTCCTTCTTATCATGTTTGCGATATTCCTAAGGAGCTCAGCCAAATTGGGGATGAACCTCCTTAAAAAGTTGATCTTTCCAATGAAAGATTGCAACTCTTTGATGTTTCGAGGATGAGAGATTTGAAATATGGCCTCAATCCTCTTTGGATATATCTTTATACCCTCCTCTGAAATAATGTGCCCAAGAATTTTACCTTCTTGGAGACCAAATAGTGTCTTCTTAGGGTTTAAAGATATCCCAAACTTTCTGCACTTCTCGAAAACCTTTCTTAGATGTTCTAAGTGCTCTTCATCTGTTTTTGAAAACACAGTAACATCATCTAGATAGATAATGATGAAGAAGCCTAGTTCCTCTGAGAATTCTATGTCCATGGCTCTTTGAAAGGTTGCTCCAGCATTCATTAGACCAAAAGGCATTTTTAGATACATGGTGCCCCATGGTGTAGTAAAGGCTGTCTTTAATTGATCAGCAGGGTAAACCAAGATCTGATTGTACCCCGAATAGCCATCCAACAAAGAAATTCTTCTAGACCCTACCACCCTTTGTAAAATGTGATCCATCTTTGGTAAAGGGTAGTTGTCTTCAGAATATCTAACAGGGACAATAATACCAACATCATACATTTTCATGATCTCCTTCTGA
This sequence comes from Pinus albicaulis, assembly GCA_034641835.2. Classification (NCBI taxonomy): domain Eukaryota; kingdom Viridiplantae; phylum Streptophyta; class Pinopsida; order Pinales; family Pinaceae; genus Pinus; species Pinus albicaulis. Next base: position 1,688,827,572 of record CM076575.1, on the reverse strand, counting down.
ACTAACGGCAACTGGACCGGGTTTATTCTGCGTAGTTTCTGTTTGAATGGTTTTTGGTTTTCTTTGAGGGGGATTTTTTGTTGTATTATTTCAGCGTCATAGGATTTAAGATCTTCGTAACTCCACACAAAAACATCAGAAAAATCTTTAAACAGCTCTATATATTTGAGTTTAATGTGAGTTGGTAAAGTATTAGACAGTTTAATCATCTTCGGTTTTTCCTCACTGCCTATATTACACTCTTCCACTTCAGTCTCTACAGGTTCCAGTTTTGGCTTATTTGCCACATCGTTGAAATCGAACAACTCTTCTAGAGGGGTCAGACCCTTAGGCAAACTTTCATCTTTGGAGTGCAGAGTTTCTAACTCCTCTGTTTGGGATTCTGCATTCATTTCTTCTTGATCTTCAAGTTTTCCAGATAATAGGTTTATATTAGCAAGTTCAGGGGATGTTTCTTCTTTATCAAGAAAATTTTCTTCGCTGCAGCGTGTATCATGATCTGAGTCCGAACTGTGTAATTCGAATTCATTTCTGAATTGTATGAAGTCTTATATTTGTTTGTTGTTTTCAAACACCTGCCAATATTTTTCGTTATCAGGCATGGCTGGTCTGAATTTAATCTGATTTGTGTCATGATATGGCGTTAGACATGTTCTAGCGGCAGAGGCTAGATTATGGGCTGTAATATTTTCCTTTCTCGGGACGAAAATTAATTTGGACTCATCGAATGCTTCTAAAAGATTCACGACATCATTCCGATAGGCCCTAAGTCTGGGGTGATGAGTGTTATACTCCCCATTGACTTGCCTTATGATTAATTCTGAATCCCTGTGAATTTTAATTCTCTTGGCTCCTAACTTTTTCAACAAATGCAAACCTAAGAGGAGGGACTCATATTCCGCTATGTTGTTTGAACACTGGAAGTTTAACTTACAGGAAATGCATTCGGTGTGGTTGCTTACAGTGTTGCGAAACCAGACACCTGCACCAGCGTTATCTCTAGTGCACGACCCATCGAAATGAACACTCCATAGAGGATTGTTTTCAGTTTCATTTGTTTGGTGAATGTCCTCTTTAACTAACGTGCTTTCTGATTGTTGTTGAATGTCTGAACTTAGTTGTAGATGTTTTGATTCCCCCTGATTTTCAGTTACTTGGGGAAAAATTTCCTGACTCTCAATGTTTAGAAGCAAGGGACACATGACTTGTAGTTCCAGACACACACCTGGTTTTTTGTTGTTTAAAGGTTCAACAAACTGTTTCGATAGCTATGTGGTATTTACCTCCCCCTCTCTATCGGCCATTAATTCTGTTAAAGTTACTTGTTCACCTGAAGCTTCTTCATTAAAAAGGATAAAAGAATCAAGGCCTGTATTTACAGAATAAAGGGGAGAATTTTGTGGTCTTTCTTGACTTGTAACTGTGTATTGCATATGAGACTCCCTGTAAAGTCTTCTAGTTTGATTGAAAATAGGGATAGTCGCATAAGTCATTTCCATCTACATAGTCCCCTGTAACTTAGCCCCCCAAGATCTAGATAACAACATTCCATACTTTTGGGGCACATCAGCCACCATAATGTCCATGAGTAAACATTTGGCTGGAGTCTAGGCTAAGTTAACACAAAGGTCTTTGATTAATCCTAAACATTTTACTCTGCTGGAATCAAAGGAGTATAAGTCTTTGTAAGGTCTAGTGATTTCAAGACCAAGGCTCTCCATTACAACTTTAGGAATTAAATTATGAGAAGCCCCAGAATCATGCATAGCGTTGTGCAAAATTTTGTCATGAATGTTTAAACTCGCGTAGAAAGGAGGGACAGGCCCCTCTTGGTATCTACCTTCAATATTTGGACCGAAAATAAGCTCTGGCTAGTCATCACTAAGATTTACTGTATCTCCATTTTCCTCTATATTTAAAGCCTTCAAAATTTTGGACCTATATACATGTTGGGCAACTAACTCAGTCAAAGGGACAGAAATTTTGATCTTTGAGATTTCCTATTCCAGGCTGAAAGGAATTTGATTCTTTAAGGTGCTCGTTTCAGCCCTATTTACTGCCACTCTATCAGCAACAACAGCTTGCTGATTTTCTTTATCTACACATGACACAACGGTTGAAAAAGGAGTACTAGCTGAGGTGTTAGTACTACTAAGGTTTGCACTCTGCTTTTCAAGATTTTGAGTGTCTTTCTCTTTACCTTTACCAGAATTAACACCCACTGTTTTGTCCTTTTGTTTGACAACTTTAGGTTTGTTTGTAGTGTCGTTTTGTGAAGATTTTTCAGAGGTTATGGTGTTGGAGGGCTGTTTATTGGTTTTGCTTCTAAGTTCATATTCCCTTTGAGGTTCTATGATGACATTTTCCATGTCTTGATAATAATTTTCATTATCATCTCTTTTGTCATCATAAGGTGTATAAAGACCCTGTTTTTATCGTAATGAACTTCAAAGTCATCATGCGCTACCCCAAAAATGTTGATCTCCTCCTCTGTTATTTCATCTGTTTCCTCAACCTCACTTACATAATTTTTATGAAAGGGAGGAGTGATCTGCTGATCATCTTCCCTAAGTATGTTTGGAGGTTGGTTCCTTCTAGCATTCTGATTCTGGTTCTGGTTTCTATTTTGAGGAGAATTTTGATTTTGACTTGCTTGTGCTCTCTTAATTATGCTCATCTCTTTCATCATTTCTTCCATCATTCTCTCCATTTTTGAGTTGGAAGTAGAGGGTGTGGATTCCTCTCTAAAAGATACTCTCTTCTCAGCTTTCATCCTTTCTCTCTTCTCCATTAAGTTGACTTCCACAAAAAGAGCGCCTCTTTGCATATCTTCAAGAGTTGCAAAATCTCTCTCTCTTAGCGAATAAGTCATGTTGCAGTCAAACCCCCCAGGAAACTTGTTTAAAGCTGAGCGCTGTGGAGGCTTCAGTTCTGGGGAAAGTGCATTATACACACTATTGAATCTAGTGCAATAATCTTGCACACTTTCCCCAGGGTTTCTATCGAGGGTTTTGTAATCAGAAAGGACTTGGAGAGGATTCTTCTTCACTTCCCATTTGTTTAAGAAAGTTTGGTGGAAGCCTGGGAGATCGTTTATACTATGGGGGGCTAAGATTTTAAACCATTTTCTTGCTTCTCCCCCCAAACTTTGAGAAAATAGTTTAATCTTGACAGAATCGTCATCAATTTCGTTTCTGTCAAAGTAGTCATTCATCTTATCCACATGTTGTGATGCAGTTATAGCATTGCTAGCATCATACAATGGGATTTTGGACTGATAGTACTGTGGAAGGTTGACTAGTGGTATAGGAAGGACTAGGGGAGCATACCATGCAGCCATGATAGGAGTTGGAGGTGGATTCACCGATGGGGTGGGTTGAAGTGGGGTGGTTTGAACAGTAGTAGATTGCTGAGTTGATCTTGGATGAGAGACACCTAGGTTATGAAGAAAATGTAAATCAGGAGGTGTTGTTCCTCTACTACCAAAATGTTCACTTGTTTCAAGAGATGAAAGTGAAGACTCAGAATCTAGCTGATCTAAATCACCAAATGACCTAGTCCTAAAGGGATTAACTAAGTCAGCTTGTGATTTTTGTAGAGCTGAAAGATTTTCAGGGACTGAATTAGCTCTTAGGGGTAATCTGAAAACAGTTGAAGATTCTATCTTAGGAGACTTCCTAAGGATTCGTTCTGGGTTATCAACTATCTCAGGTGGATCAGGGTCAGGATGGGCTCTAGTGTCAATCTTTCTAGGAGCCACTATGTTGTGTTTTTAGACCCAACTAAACAAGAAAAGTTCAACCAAATATAACAATATTTGAGAGGTTTAACTAATCTGCTTTCACAAATCTTAATCCTACAGTCCTTTAACTGAGTTTTAGACAATGTTGTGATGACAAAGGTTCTTCCCAGTGGAGTCTTAAGGTCTGTTGATTATTTTGGAGTCGCCAAGTGGAATTTTTTAGCTCTTTTCAAAGGTAAAAGGTTTTATGGTCCGCTTACCATGTTTATTAGATACCAATCTGAAATGTTTTGGTTTTTCTAAGTTATTTTTCATTTGTATGGTTTTTAATAAAATCTAACTTTGTTTCAAAACTTAGCTATGGTTATGAGACAAAGACATTCTACTCTTATGGCTAAACCAACTGATTTTTCAAGGTTAGATAAAGACTTAAGAGAATCCTAGGTCTTACCTAGTTTGTCACTGATTCAGACAAGTTTTACCATGAATAGCATTGCTTGGTAGTGCTTGAAAAGGTTGCTTTTTACTCACAATGTTTTCTTGAATCAAGGGGTGCTCTGAGGTCTTTAAAAAACACTCAGCTCCCCAGCAGAGTCGCCAGAAATGTTAGGGATCTGTAATTTATTAGCAAGATTGGCAGAGTCCAATTACAGAAACAACATCGTTTCAACCAACTTTGGGATTCTAGGATCTAGCCCTCCTGAATCCAGAGAGGGATCTCTCCAATGAGTGCAAAGATGGATTTGTCTTTGAAGTTTGGGGTAATGATATTAGGCTAGTTATGAATTCCAAGGGTTTTGTTTGTTTTTTGGATGGTTGAGCATGATTAATGTTTGAGGCATAAAGTCCTGAATGCAAAGAGTTTCAAAGGTGAGAAGTTGCAAGCAAATATAACAGATGTGCCTAAAAATATAGATATAACGTTGGTTTTTAGTTCATTGGGCTATGGAGTCATATATGGGCTTTAATTGAACAACAACATCAAGAGTGATCCAAGGGGAAAGTCATCTATACCACAAGATTATTTGAGATAGAGTGATGGAATGGAAACATTAAAGTGTTGAAGGGGTGGAAACTGATAATAATTTCACAAGGGATTTATAGTTAGTCCAAACAAGAAAAGCCTTTTAAGTGATTGTTTAAAACCAACCAAGTGCAGGGCTAACCATAAAATTCTTGGGAAAATTTGTATTAAAGCAAATTAAATGACAAACAATCTAGTAATCCACATAATTACCTTCAGAAAGTATGAAAATACATAAGAAAAACAAAGTGTAACTTAAGATCAGATAAGGTGCTTTTAAACTTAGTCTGCTTTCAGTCAACACCAAGAGAAACTTTCAGAATCTGCCTTTGGAGAAAAGAATCTAGGAATCAGGGCAAACCATATCTTCCATAGTCATCTTTAATAAGCATAATATGGAAAATAACTTTCAAGAAAATTCTTTAAGGAAACATTAGGACGAGGGAACTCCAACATTCCTAACTGTTTAAATTGTATTGAATCATTCTTAAATAAACCAATTTGAGGAAAACATTAAGATAAATATTTCTCAGCCAGAAAAGGTTACTGATATACAGCAGATCCTAACCCTGTTTAAATTGTTCTTTACAGAGGAATATGGACAATATGGCATACATAGAAGGAAAAAAAATTAACAAAGAAAGAAGCACTTCACCAGTAATATAAACCAGGATCCCAAGAAACAGCTTTTATATTGATGTCAAACTAGTTACAGTCTTCAAGTCCAATGTTTCAGTTCAACAATCATCTTCACTGTTCAGCCTAACTAATCTATCACAAACAGAGCTCCAAGGGCCATTGAATACTATTTACAATCAGAAGTTTGAGCTCAAATGTATTTCAAAGTTTTGCAACCAACAGTTTCTCATCTTCTACTAAGGTATTTATAGAAGAATGAGGAGGTGAGACCTAACAAAATATCTCTAAGGACAATTAATACAGATTCAAGACTTCTCGGCCCTTTGAGGGGCTCGATGGAGAAGTTTACAGGTGGATCACTGTATTAATTGTTTTACAATAAATATTAAAGCTCGGTGGGAGCTTTTGTTTGACTTTGAGGCTCTGTGTACTGTGTGGAGTAACTCCGCAGATATTTTCTGCATTGGTTTCTTTGCAGAAGTAACTCCCTGGCTGCGCTGAGGCAAAGTCTGATCTTCTTCAATAACTTTTGCCTCTGTTTGAAAGCTTTCAGGCAACAGGTGGCGTGTATGGTAGCTGAGGAATCAATTCGCCTCATTTGAAGCGGTGAAAACCTTTTCTGTCAGTGAAGCACTTATGATTTTCTATTGACTGTGCTTTAATTTAGGCTTTTGATAATCATTCTTAGCCATAATTCCCCAGATATATCTTTAAACTTCATCAGTTGCGCTTTGCCTTCAAACTTATACTCTTTAACTGTTTTTTGAATAAAACAGTGTCTTGTCGATGTGTAGGCTGTGTCGGGCTTCTAAAGGCATCAATGCCCACAAAACATTGATACAACGTTGAGTCCAACCCTGTGAATAGCTTTCTTCTATGAATCGAAGGCATGGGAATCGTCATTCCTGACCTTCGGCCTTTAAATAACGGAAGGCCATTTAAATCCTGCATAAAACACAAAACAATTAAGAAATCCTGCATTTTTAGGTTTAGACTGCTTCAGATGATGGGGAAAGGAGCATGGTCGTTGGATGAAAGCATCCAACGGTAGAGATTTACTCAAAAGAGGTAAAAGAAGAGCGCGGAAAAGAACAAGTAATAGCGATTTTGGACTGTCCGATCTGGACACGTGGACGGTTCAGATTGAAACGGAGAATTGTAATCGGGGATAGCAAGCGAATGCGCGTGATAAAAACGCGATGCGATGAAAAAATGCGATGCGATGGAAAAATGTGATACAATGGAGGACGGATTTGCGATCAATCAATCGCATCGCAAATATTAGTGATAAGTGATCGGGGGCTTCGTATGAAACATGTGATTTGCGATTTTGTGATGGATCGCATCGCAGATATTTGTGATGGGTATTTCAAACATTTGAAACACAACATGTGATTTCGATATTGCGATCGGGCATATTTGTGATGCGATAAGCGCCAAAATGGTTAGCGCTTGGCTCCAGGGTGTGGGTATATGGAAGAAAGAGGGTTAAAAACTTAGCCCAAGGGGCTTAAGTCCAATACATAGAAAATATGTATTTTCGAATGATTTTCAAATGAAATGGAGGTTTCCGGTAAGGTTAAAGAGTGAGTCTTTAACTTTATAAGAGTGATTTTCATGAAGGGGAGAAGAGGAATCATGAAAGAAAAGGGGATTTTATGGAGAAAAAGGGAAACAAATGGAGGTCAGTTAAGAGTGGGAGAAAAGGGAAAATGATGGTTCTTCAACAGTCTCTTCTTATGAAATTAGCAGAATTACAGAGCATGAAATGGAACAGCAAATGAAGATTTCGGACAGAGGTATGAGCCCTTCAAGTAGACTTCAAGAGCCAAAAATTTTTAGTGATAAAATTTGTTCCTTGGAGGCTCAAAAATTCTTAGCCACCTTTTGGTATACAAAAAATATTATAGGTGGCTAACAATGGCTCCACTTGGGGATGGTGCCTTCCTGAAGGCATCAAGAATTCAGACTTGATTTTCTCTGGGAGGCTAACTTGTGCCTGATCCTTTAGATTGCTCTTCTTTTGCTGGATGATCTTGCTTTGCTCTGAAAAATAACATCAGTTATGAAAAAATAATGGACCTCATCAATACAAATTTCTACCTACCCAATCCTACTGATCTAACATTTTTTTCTTCATCAGAGTGCACTTGGATTGGAAAACTCTTTTCACAACATTTTATTCTTTTGAAAGCATAAAAACTAATCTAACTCTACTCCTTATTTCTCCCTGAACTCAAATTAAACAGTTGAGCTCAGATTATTCTCTACCTAATCTACTGTCTGTTGGGATTAAACTGTCCAACACACTTCCATTCTCTAAATTCTACAACAGAAATTTAAAAACAGTCAAGCAAAGATTAAGCTATTTGACTTGCTGTGATCTATGGCATAAAAACAAGCTGCACATAGACTATTATTTGCATAAATTTAAAATCAAAATGGAAGGCTTAATATCTGAAAGTCTCTTATCATGGCCTTCTCTTTTCTTCTCAGCTCCGTTTTTGCTTTTGTTCGAGCTATTTTTCCTTTTTCTCTGGTTCAGATTTTGAGCTAATTAGAACTAGATTTACATCTTTTTTTACTTAGAAAATAAAACAGTTTTGAGTCATCTCCCTTTTGGAAACTTAGGTTCAGAATTTGAACATGTTTGAACCTTTCATTTCTATCCTAATCTATCTACTGATAAGCCAAGATTAAACAATTTGGAAAATCGAATTCACTATCCTATCAGCAGAAAATTTAAAGCTAATTAGTCAAGATTAGACAATTTGACTAACTAAAAGTGTTATTTTTTTTAGGAGTGGCATTTGAACTTGCACACTTTCAGATTTTGTCTCTTTTTTTTTCTTTTTTCTTTTTTATTTTTTATTTTTTTTGGCATGGGGCTTTTCCTTTCTTTTTTTCATTTTTTCCCTCTTTCCTTTCTTTTCTTTGTTTTTGTACTTCTTGATTTTTTATAACTTTGAATGCAATGGTGGATGGAATATTCATAATGGAAAAATATAAAAGGCTTCAAAACATAAAAATGGATCAAGAGAAGTAATGCTTAAGCATCATGCCATTGACAGGACCCCCAAACAATTCTGTTCCATCCAGTTCCTGTAGGAAAAATGCATTATTACCCGCAAATAAATGAATAGAGTAAGGGCCAAGCCAGAGGTTGTCAAATTTTCCATGCTTGCCCTTTTCTTCCCTCCTTGAGTCCCACTTTAAAACTTTGTCCCCAATCTTGAAATTGTTGGACTTTTTTCTTCTGTCAAAAATCTTTTTGTTGTTGTCCTGTCTGTGTAACATTTTGTTGTACACTTCCTCTCTGGTCTGCTGAAGATGAATGGTCTGATTTATTCTTCTGATCATGTCATTTTCTTCAATCTGCAAATTTTGAATCAACTTCATCACTGGTACACCAAGGCTGTTAGGAAAAATTGCATCTGTACCAAACACAAGCTGGAAAGGTGACATACCAATAGATTTCTTCAAAGTTAATCTGTCAGCCAAAAGTGCATGGACCAGCTTTGTGTGCCAAGACTTTTTGTTGTCCTCCAACACTTTCTTGATTATGTTCACTAAGCTTTTGTTTGAGGATTCTGCAAGTCCATTACCTTGAGGGTAATAGGCCATGGAATGCCCCAATGTTATCTGATACCTGTGACAGAACTCAACCATCTTCATAGATCCAAATGCTGCCGCATTATCAGTGATAATCTTGGTAAGACAACCAAACCTGGAGAGAATGTTAGTCTCCATGAATTTTATGATAACTGAATCATTGGCTTGTCTACAAGGTATGGTTTCTATCCACTTTGTGAAATAGTCTGTGGCTGTGAGAATCCATCTATGCTGGGCAAAAGTTGGGGGGTGAATTTCTCCTATGAAGTCAAGTCCCCATAGTTGAAAAGGGGCTTCAACAGTGATTGGGTGCAGAGGAAGGGGTAGCAATTTTCTCTTTCCTTCAAACAGTTGGCATTTATGGCAAGTAGTGATCATCTTATGCATATCAAGAAAAGGGGTAGGCCAATAGAAACCAGCCCTCAAAATTTTGTTGGTTGTTGACTTCCAGTACAAATAACCCCCACACTCTCCTTCATGGAATTCCTGCTTAACCTTCTCTGCATCAAACTCAGGCAAACATTTAAGCAATATACCACTTGCATTTTTCCAATAAAAACATCTATCTATAATGCAATAGTTTACTGCTTTCAGCTTCAAGAACCTTGCCTTTGTTTTCGTCAAACTAGGAGGTGTATCTAAATTAAGCAAAACATAAACAATATCAGCATACCAAGGAGAGTTCATAAAATGATCTTCAACTATAGGAGTTGAGAAATCTTCTTGGTCATCTAAAGCATTAATCATATTAATATCAAGAACTTCAAAATTTGATTTAGCCATTAATCTAGCTAGGCCTTGGCCTTTGATGAGTTTAGTGGGTTTTATCTCTAAATCATATTCAAGAATAATAGAAATCCACTTACCTCTCTTACCATCTAGGTCCTGAGTTAGAATGTCTTTAACAACTGAATTTGGGACAAAGGCAATAGTGTGTGAATGAAGGACGTACACTCTGAAGTCTTTCAAAGCTTTAACCAAATCAAAAGCTTGCTTCTCCATAATTTTATACTTCAAAGGGGCATCCCTCAATGCCTTGCTAAAGAATGCAATGGGCTGCTCTTGTCCTTGAGGATTTTTCTGTAAAAGGACAGTAGCTATGGTATGTTCCGATGCAAATGAAAAGATATAAAAATATTTTGAAAAATTAGGACTTATCAGAACCGTTGTTTTGGTTAACGCTTGTTTCACCAGCTCAAAAGACTTCCTTGCTTCCAAGGTCCATTTTACCCCTTGCTCCTTCTTATCATGTTTGTGATATTCCTAAGGAGCTCAGCCAAATTGGGGATGAACCTTCTTAAAAAGTTGATCTTTCCAATGAAAGATTGCAACTCTTTGATGTTTCGAGGATGAGATATTTTTAATATGGCCTCAATCCTCTTTGGATATATCTTTATACCCTCCTCTGAAATAATGTGCCCAAGAATTTTACCTTCTTGGAGACCAAATAGTGTCTTCTTAGGGTTTAAATATATCCCAAACTTTCTGCACTTCACGAAAACCTTTCTTAGATGTTCTAAGTGCTCTTCATCTGTTTTTGAAAACACAGTAACATCATCTAGATAGATAATGATGAAGAAGCCTAGTTCCTCTGAGAATGCTATGTCCATGGCTCTTTGAAAGGTTGCTCCAGAATTCATTAGACCAAAAGGAATTTTTACGTACATGAAGGTGCCCCATGGTGTAGTAAAGGTTGTATTTAATTGATCAGCAGGGTAAACCAAGATCTGATTGTACCCCGAATAGCCATCCAGCAAAGAAATTCTTCTAGACCCTACCACCCTTTGTAGAATGTGATCCATATTTGGTAAAGGGTAGTTGTCTTTTAATGAAGCTTTGTTTAAGTCTCTAAAGTCTATACAAAGCCTGATTTCTCTAGTTTTCTTCCTAACAGATACCAGATTAGATACCCATTTAGAATATCTAACAGGGACAATAATACCAGCATCATACATTTTCATGATCTCCTTCTGAACCAACGGCAATTGGACCGGGTTTATTCTGCGTAGTTTCTGTTTGAATGGTTTTTGGTTTTCTTTGAGGGGGATTTTGTGCTGTATTATTTCAGCGTCATAGGATTTAACATCTTCGTAACTCCACACAAAAACATTAGAAAACTCTTTAAACAGCTCTATATATTTGAGTTTAATGTGAGCTGGTAAAGTCTTAAACAGTTTAATCATCTTCATTTTTTCCTCATTGCCTATATTACACTCTTCCACTTCAGTCTCTACAGGTTCCAGCTTTGGCTTATTTTCCACATCGTTGAAATCGAACAACTCTTCTAGAGGGGTCAGACCCTTAGGCAAACTTTCATCTTTGGAGTGCAGAGTTTCTAACTCCTCTGTTTGGGATTATGCATTCATTTCTTCTTGATCTTCAAGTTTTCCAGATAATAGGTTTATATTAGCAAGTTCAGGGGACGTTTCTTCTTTATCAAGAAAATTTTCTTCGTTGCAGCCTGTATCATGATCTGAGTCCGAACTGTGTAATTCGAATTCATTTCTGAATTGTATGAAGTCTTCTATTTGTTTGTCGTTTTCAAACACCTGCCAATATTTTTCGTTATCAGGCACGGCTGGTCTGAATTTAATCTGAGTTGTGTCATGATATGGCGTTAGACATGTTCTAGCGGCAGAGGCTAGATTATGGGCTGTAATATTTTCCTTTCTCGGGACGAAAATTAATTTGGACTCATCGAATGCTTCTAAAATATCCACGACATCATTCCGATAGACCCTAAGTCTGGGGTGATGAGCGTTATACTCCCCATTGACTTGCCTTATGATTAATTCTGAATCCCCATGAATTTTAATTCTCTTGGCTCCTAAATTTTTCAACAAATGCAAACCTAAGAGGAGGGACTAGTATTCCGCTATGTTGTTGGAACACTGGAAGTTTAACTTAGAGGAAATGCATTCGGTGTGGTTGCTTACATTGTTGCGAATCCAGACACCTGCACCAGCGTTATTTCTAGTGCACGACCCATCGAAATGCATACTCCATAGAGGATTGTTTTCAGTTTCATTTGTTTGGTGAATGTCCTCTTTAACTAACGTGCTTTTTTATTGTTGTATGGTTTTTAAGAAAATCCTAACTTTGTTTCAAAACTTAGCTATGGTTATGAGACAAAGACAGTCTACTCTTATGGCTAAGCCAATTGATTTTTCAAGGTTAGATAAAGACTTAAGAGAATCCTAGGTCTTACCTAGTTTTTCACTCATTTAGACAAGTTTTACCATGAATACCATTGTTTGGTAGTGCTTGAAAAGGCTGCTTTTTACTCACAATGTTTTCTTGAATCAAGGGGTGCTCTGAGGTCTTTAAAAAACACTCAACTCCCCAGCAGAGTCGCCAAAAATTTTAGGGATCTGTAATTTATTAGCAAGATTGGCAAAGTCCAATTACAGAAACAACATCGTTTCAACCAAATTTGGGATTCTAGGATCTAGCCCTCCTAAATCCGGAGAGGGATCTCTCCAATGAGTGCAAGGATGGATTTGTCTTTGAAGTTTGGGGTAATGATATTAGGCTAGTTATGAATTCCAAGGGTTTTTTTTGTTTTTTGGATGGTTGAGCATGATTACTGTTTGAGGCGTAAAGTCCTGAATGCAAAGAGTTTCAAAGGTGAGAAGTTGCAAGAAAATAGAACCGCTATGCCTAAAAATATAGATATAACGCTGGTTTTTAGTTCATTGGGCTATGGAGTCATATCTGGGCTTTAATTGAACAACAACATCAAGAGTGATCCAAGGGGCAAGTCATCTATACCACAAGATTATTTGAGATAGAGTGATGGAATGGAAACATTAAAGTGTTGAAGGGGTGGAAACTGATAATAATTTCACAAGGGATTTATAGTCAGTCCAAACAAGAAAATCCTTTTAAGTGACTATTTAAAACCAACCAAGTGCAGGGCTAACCATAAAATTTTTGGGCAAGTTTGTATTAAAGCAACTTAAATGACAAACAATCCAGTAATCCACATAATTACCTTCAGAAAGTATGAAAACACATAAGAAGAACAAAGTGTAACTTAAGATCAGATAAGGTGCTTTTAAACTTATTTTGATTTTAGTCAACACCAAGGGAAACTTTCAGAATCTGCCTTTGGAGAAAAGAATCTAGGAATCAGGGCAAACCATATCTTCCATAGTCATCTTTAATAAGCATAATAGGGAAAATAACTTTCAAGAACAATTTTTAAGGCAACAGTAGGACGAGGGAACTCCAACATTCCTAACTGTTTAAACTGTATTGAATCATTCTTAAATAAACCAATTTGAGGAAAACATTAAGATAAATATTTCTCAGCCAGAGAAGGTTACTGATATACAGCAGATCTTAACCCTGTTTAAATTGTTCTTTACAGAGGAATATGGACAATATGGCATACATAGAAGGAAAAATAATTAACAAAGAAAGAAGCACTTCACCAGTAATATAAACCAGGATCCCAAGAAACAACTTTCATATTGATGTCAAACCAGTTACAGTCTTCAAGTCCAATGTTTCATTTCAGCAATCATCTTCACTGTTCAGCCTAACTAATCTATCACAAACAGAGCTCCAAGGGCCAATGAATACTATTTACAATCAGAATTTTGAGCTCAAATGTATTTCAAAATTCTGCAACCAACAGTTTCTCATCTTCTACTGAGGTATTTATAGAAGAATGAGGAGGTGAGACCTAACAAAAGATCTCTAAGGACAATTAATACAGATTCAAGACTTCTTGGCCCTTTGAGGGGCTCGATGGAGAAGTTTACAGGTGGATCACTGTATTAACTATTTTACAATAAATATTAAAGCTCGGTGGGAGCTTTTGTTTGACTTTGAGGCTCTGTGTACTGTGTGGAGTAACTCTGCAGATATTTTCTGCATTGGTTTCTTTGCAGAAGTAACTCCTTGGCTGCGCTGAGGCAAAATATGATCTTCTTCAATAACTTCGGCCTCTATTTGAAAGCTTTGAGGCAACAGGTGGCGCGTATGGTAGCTGAGGAATCAATTCGCCTCTTTTGAAGCCGTGAAAACCTTTTCTATCAGTGAAGCACTTATGATTTTCTATTGACTGTGCTTTAATTTAGGCTTTTGATAATCATTCTTAGCCGTAATTCCCCAGATCTATCTTTAATATTCATCTGCTTGGCTTTGCCTTCAAACCTATACTCTTTAACTGCTTTTTGAATAAAACAGTGTCTTGTTAATGTGCAGGCTGCGCCGAGCTTCTAAAGGCATCAATGCCCATGAAACATTGATACAACGTTGAATCCAACCCTGTGAATAGCTTTCTTCTATGAATTGAAGGCATGGGAATTGTCATTCCTGGCCTTCGGCCTTTAAATAATGGAAGACCATTTAAATCCTGCGTTTTTAGGTTTAGACTACTTCAGATGACGGGGAAAGGAGCGTGGTCGTTGGATGAAAGCATCCAACGGTAGAGATTTACTCAAAAGAGGTAAAAGAAGAGCGCAGAAAAGAACAAGTAATAGTGATTTTGGACCGTCCGATCTGGACACGTGGACGGTTCAGATTGAAATAGAGAATCGTAATCGGGGATAGCAAGCGAATGCGCGCGATAAAAACGCGATGCGATGCGATGGACAAATGCGATGCAATGGAGGAGGGATTTGTGATCGATCAATCACATCGCAAATATTAGCGATAAGTGATCGAGGGCTTCATATGAAACATGCAATTTGTGATTTTGTGATGGATCGCATCGCAGATATTTGCGATGGGTATTTCAAACATTTAAAACACAACATGCGATTACGATATTGCGATTGGGCGGATTTGTGATGCGATAAGCGCCAAAAGGGTTAGCGCTTGGCTCCAGGGTGTGGGTATATGGAAGAAAGAGGGTTAAAAATTTAGCCCAAGTGGCTTAAGTCCAATACATAGAAAATATGTATTTTCGAATGATTTTCAAAGGAAATGGAGGTTTCCAGTAAGGTTAAAGAGTGAGTCTTTAACTTTATAAGAGTGATTTTCATGAAGGGGAGAAGAGGAATCATGAAAGCAAAGGGGATTTTATGGATAAAAAGGGAAACAAATGGAGGTCATTTAAGAGTGGGAGAAAAGGGAAAATGATGGTTCTTCAGTAGTCTCTTCTTATGAAATTAGCAGAATTTCAGAGCATGAAATGGAACAGCAAATGAAGATTTCAGACAGAGGTATGAGGCCTTCAAGGAGACTTCAAGAGCCAACAATTTTTAGTGATAAAATTTGTTCCTTAGAGGCTCAAAATGTCTTAGCCACCTTTTGGTATAACAAAAAATATTATAGGTGGCTAACAGGACCAGCATTGACCAGCCACCTGTAGACTTCGAATTCAAGCGTGGATATGTATTTCACCATCCTTGGACATTTATGAACAAACCCAGCTCTTTGAATTTTTCTAATCTGTCATGCAACATGTAAAACCATTTAGTTATTACAGGAAGTTGCAAGAACTTGTAATTTTCTAGAAATTTCGTTTATGTTCATGGACTTGTTCTCTAAATTTTCTCATGAAATTAGTCGTTTGAAGACCAATTGTGCGCACAATTAGTTTCCTTAATGATCATTTGATCATCTGAAATCTGCAAAAACTTGGCATTCACAAAACATAAATATATCCAAGAAAAAGTGATCAATTTCTACTTGGTTTTTTTATGCAAAAATTAAACACCAATGAAACAAATTTAAATAAAATAAAATGTATAAGGTAGCCTAATTTTATGATTTTTTTTTTTTACAAATCCATTTTCAAATAAATGAGTATAATTAATTCCCTTACTATGCAACTTTTTGTAAATAAAATCCAATTTCCTTGCAATTATGTAAATCTCGACCACAGTCGAAATTATTTCATGATTTGCGTCGATGATTTCGAATTTCACATGTCGTTGTCAAACTTGTATTTGCCAACATTTCCTATTGATGTGTTTTGCAAAATTTTGGCCATGTTGTCATTTTCTGCATTTTTCCCATCTGGTTGTTGTCTCTATATTATCATCAACCCGTTATTTCAGCTCAAAAGAAATCAACATTCAATTTTTTGCATACAAAGTTGAACTTTCAGTGAAATATAGTGAGAAAATGAGCTCAATATAGCATCAATATGATCATATCAAAAAATAATGTAACCCTGTGTTTTCCCCTCAAACAATAAATTCAATATATTCCAGGTTGGGTAATAAAGGTCGCCATGAATTTGATCTTGAACCACAAATGCATCCCCTCCATTATTTTTCTTTTGGATTCTCCCTCTGGCTGTCTTGATGTCCCTTGAACTCCACATATAAATTAGTCTTTGAATATTTTAAGTTAAAGCCTTTTATCATAAGATCCACGATATCTATAACCCTGCGCTTGTCTTGTCAAAAGAACAACTAATGCTGAGAGGAATGTAACTTAGTATGTCTCGGTAGAATTATGAGCCATACATAAATTGTTGCATATCGAACAAACTTGTTTCTCAAAACTAAAACCATGCAGATATAAGACACTATTTTCCAAACGGTAGTACATTCGAGGCTTTTTCTGAGAATGCTCAAACTTAATATTTGATGCAATACAGAGCAATGTGAAAATTTGCTTATGAAAATGGAATCCAACCACCAGAATACTCAATTTCCAGAGGAGGAGGGAGGGAGGACACCTAGTCATAGGCATGAGTTGGTAAGAATCCTAATGTATTAAGCTTCCAGTCTCCTAGCAGCAGTGCTACTAAGTTCAAGGCAGTGTAAACCAATTTAGGTAGTAGGAGGTGTAAACCAATTTAGGCAGTGTAAACCAATGTATCCCTCGACGAATTGTAAGAAGCCGCTAAATCTATTTCCCATTTGCAAATATGGTGACCTTTCTTGTCCATTTCGAATCCTTGCTTTTGAAGCTCCGAGAATAGGAAATGATGGTGAATTCTGTTTTTGAAATATTTTTGGGTGCAGTGGCAGTTCGAAGACGAAGGCGAGTTGTCAAACATAGTGGAATTTCTCGATTTTGATGAGGTACAAAAATTACAGGTAGAGGCTGCTATGGTTATTGCAGAAATGAAGCAAAGGCTATTTCTCTACTGATGTAAAAGCTCCAAATGATTTTGGATATATGTGCATGAAAAAGGCACTGCAAAGTTACAGTGATTGTGGTGACAACGGGCACCATATTGCACAGTAATATGCTCTTCATAATAATGGAAGGCAGAATAGCCATGGGGAGGTGACAACACGAGCCTAATTTTAGAAATTGAATCAGTTGCTATCCCTAAAGATCAACAATATATTTCCTAGAAATAGCAACACTATGACCAGTATCCTGACTAGAATGGATCCGCGTTCCATAAATATGACACCCCTGCTTTCAGTTTTCGCGAAATGGGGGTAACACCATTGGTTGAATCCTGAATCACAGGTCACCAAAGATGGCAGCATTCACAAGAAGATGACAACGTTCTTGCTTCTGTTTGGAATTGTTCTCGCTTAAGATGGCAGTGTATACAGCAAGAAGTTCTTACCCACGCTCACGCTCTCAGCGTATGCGTTGTCAGTGTTGGCAGCTTTCTAAACCTTCACTGCACTCCTCCACGGATTCTCTCAGGCAGCGTTCCTGCTTATGGCAGCATTCCTCGAGCTCCTCCTATCGCTCCTCGAACCTGTATAATGGCTATATAGTATTTTTCTTATGAGAAAACAATGGAATGTGGAGGATATAAACTTTGGGCAATACCCATGAAGGTTCACAGATAGAGTGCAAATGGTATGCCATTGACAAGGAGGGCCAACTTGGATGGCCATGGAATCATCGTATTCATAACATGAATGTCACGTTGGAGACACAACATTGTTAACTCAGGCTGATATGAATAGGGATGCACTACGTGGAGGGTATTTGACATGACATGTTGGTAACTCTTTTGGATTGAAGGTTGAGGAGGGTTAAACAAATATCACATTACACCTGCAAAAATGAGAAGAACTTTAGGTAGGGATCCTAGAAATGACTCACCATTAAACACATTTAAAAAAAACAATGTTGATAGGAAGAATGTCTCTTTCAGGAAACATGGTCTAAATGTCTCTTTCAAAGAGTTGTGGGATAATTCCGTCATTAACAGAATGAAGAACATATTTCTACAAGAGATTTTTTTTTTATGACTTAAACGAAGGTCAAGTAGATCTACAATTAAATTTCTAGCAATATTTTATTATTATTATTATTATTTTAAAATAATTCAATAGATTTTTTTATCTTCCTGATCGCTCTAAGCACAGGAAGAGAGCATACTAATCTCTTGATTTATTTTTATTTATGGATAATAAACACAATCAAGATTTGCGACAAAACCTCGCATTGTCTATACTCTTTCTGCAATGTCACGGGGGTATTTAGACTCTCGGAAGACAAAGCTTTCCAATAATCAAGCTCCTGGCTTACCGGTGATACAGAAACAAGATATAGGAATGCGATAATGAAGCAAATCTTACTGTGCCACTGAATTTATTCATTTATTCATGATGATTTATTTTTTATTTTTATTTTTGAAAATAAGACTAAAAATTTCTAACGACTAAAAACTTCTAACGATAACGAGCTCATTTTATTTTCCTAATTTATTCTATCTAACTTGCTTGAAAGATTTTTTTATTTCCTAGGTAAAATAATGCTTCCAGTGAAGCCATCTACGGATTAAAAATTCGAATATGCTCACATCAAGATTCAAAATTTTTACGTTATGTTTTACAAGTATGTGAGTAACCTGTCTTAGAGTTGGCTCAAGATTATTGTCCTTGCTCTCCAAGAAGTACCTGTTCAACATTGTCAAATTCCTCATCCGTAGATGGATTAGTGAGAAATGGGGGGTTTAAAAATAAAAAATGAATTTAAATTAACTATGTGAAAAATTAAATAAATAAATGCTCGAAACTTTGAACTCCTTTATGAACCTGTTGTCACCAAGTTCCACAAATTAGTCCATAAAAACAAATGCATAAAATAATTACTAAATCCTTCTAGTTGCACTCCCCTGGCAACGAGGCCAAAATGTTGGGTTCTAATTGATGATGTCAATCAGAGTTCAATTAATGTCAACCCAGGAAGGTAAACTTAAAAGTGCCACCTATAGGTCTAGAAAGATTCCTAATTTGTCCAAGATCTTATGGTTCTCTTACAAGAACACATTTGTCAAGATTTCTTCCAACATTAGAACATCTAACAAAAACTTAAAAGCTGAAATGAAATAAAAACATAAATTAAATTATACCTAAAATAATCATGCAAGTGAGACCATGGGGGCCCTCCATAACTCCACAAGCACACCTCTTCAAAGGAGACTCAAATGTAGAAGCAACAAAATCAAAGTATGATTCTTTATTTCAAAATTTCCATCATGATGTACAAACCAACTCTAAGATTACAAATGGAGGAGATTGTACTCCTATTTATACAATGGGATGAGATAACAAACTCATAATGATGATCCACTAATCTCTCTTTAGTTACATACATCTCTCAACCATCTAGACACATAACATCCTTTTGTCCTTGATCTTCTCCATGAGATCATGATCTTTTCCATCAGGCTTATCTTATTAAATTCGAAATTGATCATTCAAGGCCACATAAAGGTGTCTTGGAAGCTTCCTTGGAACCTACACATGTCACAAAAACAATCCACTTTCCATATATGAAGTAAAATATATTATTTTCTAATATTTAATCGAGAATTTCTCTTAAAAATGCTTGAAAATAAATAATATTTGGAAGATATAAATGAGACCCATCAATGATGAACAATAGGGAAAATGAAGTGACATGGTAGTGAATAATGAGTGATATAATGGAAGCATAGGTGAAAAATTTATGGTAACAAGTGATATTTGTATGACATTTTGAAGCCCAATAATATGTCTATATCTTGTGAAATGTATTCTTGATGATGTATATATTCTCAGATCTAATCGGTTTGATTTGATTAAGATAAGTAGATACTTGTATATTGTATGTTTTTTTTTGTTCTCTGACTTTTATTGCAAGAATCAATATAGCGATTTGAGTTGGATTGAGAGCGACGATAATACCGACATAAGGAGAAGGAGAGAAAAAGAATCAAAAGTAGGCTTCTTTATCTTTCTGTATATCTATTTGTCTTAGAGAAAATAGTAGTTGTATTTATTTATTTTTTCTGAGTGAAGGAACACCACACTCAGGGAATTTAATTTATTCGTAGATTAAAATTCCATACAAAAAATTGGCGACTCCGCTGGGGAGTATCCCATCATTCCTGGTGTTTCTTCCTTGGTTTATATTCATTGGTAGCATCTACTTTCCTTTATCAGTCATTTGAATGACCATATTTCTTTAGAAGTGTGTTTAGTTTCTTGTTTTTCAAACCTAGTTGCGCTCAACACGTTGTTGGTCAGGGTATAGTGCATTGTGTTCCATTCAAGGGTGCTCTACAATGCACAGTCTCCCCTTAGAGGCTTCGTTGCCCCCTCAACCAACAAAATTACATCAAAATTTGTCATTGCTTTTAGTTTCAGCCCATATTTTGTTGTATTCTCATATGTCTAATTGTTTTTAGAGACCAATAAACTTTCATGTTCTTCCTCCTTTGAAAAGTAATTTGTTCAATCTTTCATTAGCTGTTTTCTTTATCATTGGCAAATCAAATTCAAAGTAGTTAATTTTGCATTAGATAAATTCTATTTTTGAAAACTAAATTTTTGTTTCATTCCTTGTTTCCTATAGGAAAATTATAGTTCCATTCTTCATTTTCGTAAGAGAAATTGGTGTTTCATTCCTCGTTTCTTAAAGAAAAAACTTGTTTGATTGATTTTTTCATTTAGTTTCCTTTCTCTCATTCACATAAAAGGGAGCTAAGAAGAAAAACATACATGTGCATCTAGATTTTGTTTGTGTTGCATAGGAACAAGTTAGGGAAATCTGCATTTAGTTTGTGCTCTTTGTTGTTTTGTCAAAAACTGATTGCTCTTTCCTCTTAGTACCTAGGATTTTCATTGAAAAAGCTAAATTGAAAATTTTTCTTATCATTTAGTTTTCATTTTAATAATTTCCATTATATCACACGGTGAACCTCAAAGACAAACTTTTAAACAAGAGCAACATAAAATTTACATTAATTAACCTAAGAAATCATTGTAACATTAACAATAACATTTATAAGGTCCAGGCTAGAGACATGTTCCGGCGTCGTTAAACATAGCAGTTGTCGCTTACTTGTCTATGATAAATTTCTAGTGTGATACCTCACTTCACGTATGTAAGTATATCGAAGCTTGTCCACGTACCTTCAGGTATATCGAGCGGTGTTCTAGTATGAAAAGTATAAGGGGGTGCTCTCACTGTGTAGTTTCGCATTAGACAACACTAATATGGACTTGGGCCTCCACGTACCTTCAGGTATATTTGGGAGGACAACTTTAGGTTTCTTACCATCCATAGTTAACCAAGTCAGCTGCCTTGTAACTTGTGATACACCAAACACAACATTCGGGGAGATTGTCTGCCCGTACTTCTTGGTTCACCAGGAAGTATTCTACTATTCACAATTACTTGGTAAAACATTTTCCTAGAATTACCCTTTTATTTTGTTTATTTTTTTTTTGTAATCAAATAAATCATTAATCGTGGAAAAATAACATCCCTTTCCCTGTCATTCACGTATAATAGCACTTAAACTACCTTTACCACCAGAATCCATTTCTGGTCGGCGAAGGCGACATTGTTCTACCGAAACAAGTACCATTAGTACCTTTGGTGTGTCATCATCATCACACATACCAGATTTGTCTCAAGTTATTTCTACACATCCTGGTTCATCCACTATTGTCGAAATAGAGCCCTCACAGCTACCTATGGTCACAATCCATCCAATCAGTGAGACCATACCTCCTAAACCCGATGTTGTTCAACTGGAAGTTGATCCAGATCCCATCATTATTTTACTAGAACATCAAGATCCCGAAGTCGAACAATCAGAATTTGTTCCTATATCGGTCATTCCACAGTCAATCGTAGCCATTGAGTCTCCCATATCGCGCAATCAACCACCTAAAATATATCTCAGGCCTGATAGCGAAGTTCTTCCACCTGGTTTGATTTCGATTGAGGAAATACCACAAGATGAAACACCCTCAACTCCAACTCATTTTGGGGAGGTGTTTTATCTTTACAAGTCTTTTCCTCAGTTGACATACATTGCTTCTTTTGATCCTGTTTCAATTCAAGTTCCCATAGATCCTAAGGGCATACATTGGGTCATATGACCATAGCCGAGTCAAAATATCTGGTTGTACCATCTGCTACATTTGCGACAGCATCCACTATTTCTACCCCGTCAATGTTTACCACATCACCAGAGTCACATCTATATGGTGGTCCTTCCACCCCACCAGGTTATCAATCATTATTTGGAACCAATTGTGGTTCATCCTCACATTCATGGAATTCACCTATGTCATCTTCTGGTATTCTATCTAGTACATATCTAATGAGTACTAAATGGATTGATCCTTTATATACATCTTCAGTGCAATATCAAGCTGGTCCATCTGGGTATATTCCATCCAGTATAATCTCAATTGGACTCCAATCATTTGGAGAAAAATATATTCCATATTATTATACTCCTCATGCTAGGGGGAAACCTATGGTCACCCATTTTGACAGTACTCCATCCTTTTATGGTAAACTTAATGTTGGAATGATTTTTTTTCAGTGGCAGCCTATCCTACCCGTTCAACCACCAACGATTGTGCATTCATATAAACCGGTTCAACCTATTGCACCCACATCTAATCCAGTTGTCAATACATATTTACCCCTGTCACAGGCTCATATTTCTGTACCTCAACTGTCTCAGGTATGTCCTTCAACCCAATACCCTCAAGTTTTGGGCCCTAAGACTCCAGCTCCTTCGGTTAGTTCACAACAACCACTTGTATCTAGAATCCTTTATTCACAAGCTAGGTTACCCTATTATGGGATGTCACAGGCCCAACTGAGTCTTACCTATTCACAACCAGGTCCAAACTATCCTAGTTTGAGCTATAATCTTGGTGGGCAGACACCTTGGCAGCCACAACTGCAAATGCCACAACCATCATTCGAACAACAAGTAGCTTACCCAGGTTTTGGTCAACAGAATCCTCAAGTGTTTTCTTATCAAAACAACCCCTATATGGGTTACCAGCAACAAATGCCATATGTTGGTTCTCAAAGGCCTGTTTCCCAAGAAATTCCATCATATCCTGGTTATGCTCAACCTGACTTAAATCGACAGTTGACCTTTGTTGCAGCTTTAGAATTACCTGATTTAAATTGGCTTACCAACAACCCCATCATCTATGCTCCTTGGTGGCCGGTGATACCACATAAATTACCCTCGGATATTCCTAACTTCAATGGAAACCCTGGAGAAGTCCCGTCAATGCATGTTATGAATTATTACTTGTGGTTTTCATCCAACTCCTTAAATTATGACTCCGTTCGACTACGTCTTTTCCAATGTAAGCTCACTGTTCTGTCCGCAAAATGGTATATTGAACTTCCAAGAGCATATTTTGATAATTTCACTACCTTAGCTACTATATTTTGTACCCACTTCTAGTTACCCATAGGATATGAAACTGGAATAGAACTACTGACCAATTTTAAACAAACTAATGCTACTCACATTTCTGATCATATTCATAAGTGGCGTCATCGTCGTAGAATGGTCAAAACATTTGTTCCTGATAAAATCCTTGTTGAGTGGTTCATTAAGTCCTTGTTGCCAACTATCACTGAGGATGTGGCTAAGGGTGGCGTCGTCACTAAAGAGTAGATCATTGCTCATTCCTAGTACTTATATTTGATTTATACTCAGTCTAGCATGCTCTATGAGAAAATTCCCAATGCACCGCGATCCAATTTCAATATTCCTCCTCCATCTAAGGACTCTCATGCCGACGAAGGTATGCTAGGTACTGCAAGTACTCACAACTCTACTGGATATGATCCTGCACCTTCTTCCAAAATTCATTCCGTGTCATCTGACAAAGGAAAAAGTGACAAGCAACCCGAAAGTAAGAAAAAGGGGAAAGCGAAGAAAAGGAAAAATTCAACCCCACAGGAACGACCATCTGATCAACAATCTAGAAAAAATTGAAAACCTTGTTACCATTGCATAATATGTAATGAGAAGCAATTTTTCCATGTTTTTCCTCACCACGCCAAAGTCTCAAAATTTCTTAAGACCTCGACTGCATTTTCTGTGTTGACAGATCTTTTTCCGATCTAGACACAAATATGGTTGCTACAGATCCAACTTCTAGTTCCCAAGTGCTTATGCTATCTGTCACAAAGCCAAGAACTGATGTTTTGGTGTCAACATGATATAAATATTACACTAGTCAGGCTACTGATCAACCCACTTCCTCGACCAAGAATCTATCTACGGAATCTATTCTGCCAACTGATATTCCAGAGTTAACAATAAAGCCACCGAAGCGAGTCATCCATAAATAGACATTCAATCCTCGAGCCTGGGCTACTCAAAATTATAATATAGTTGATGATTTGGCTCAATCCCCTTCAGCTATGTTGATGCTTGAGGTACTTCAAAATTTTCCCTCCCAGAAATAGGCTTTGTTCTCAGAAATTGGTGGAATCGACCCGACAGATTTGAATCTTGTAGTCTTTAATCATATGGGCTATGTTCCACAATTACCATCAAAGTTAGCCTTCTCCATCCAAGTAAATGTTCTCAATCACCTAGTTCGTCGTACTATTATTGATGAGGGATCATCTACTTGCATTATGTCTCTAAATTTTTGGAAATCACTTGGCTCGTTGTGCCTATCTCAATCACCTACGACATTGAAATATTTTGATGGTCGTACATATAAGCCTTGCGGTATCATCAATAACCTGCATGTAAAACTAGGGGGAAAAATTGTAACTGTTGAGGTTGAGGTCGTTGACCGACCCCTTGACTACAACATTTTACTCGGAAGGCCATGGGTTTACGCTATGACTGCGATCGTCTCTACTTATTTTAGAATGATCTCCTTTCCTCATAAAGGTGTTATTACAGTAATCAATCAACTCTCCTTATTTTCCTCTAGTTCCCAGGTAACTCAAAGCATTCCATTAGTTCATGCACCCCATATATCACTTCAAAACATTGGTGTAGGGCTCTTAAAAGATTCTTCCCTAACGGGCACCTTTGCATTACCGCCACCTGCGACATCATCAGAAATTGCAAGAATAGAGACCTGTTGCATGATATCTTCCACTCCATCTGGCTTAATGAAGATTACCAATGATTCTGAAGTTGTTACACTGGATGAATTCATGTATCCCAACCCAATTGAGTTGGCATAGCAATCAATCTACATGGCTTGGGCGACGAATCTGAAATAATCGTCATCGATCGTTTGGGTCAATCGTTCATGAGATTTTGGTACTCCATCTGATCCTTTTTCATCCACTTTCTTGACTGATGAGAACATTGTGGAATCCATGATGCCAGAAGGAGAACCATGGGAATATCATCATCATCATTCCCATCTGTAAGATTATGAAAGATAATCTTATTAAACTATATCACCCATCGATCAAAACATTCTTTTCGAATTCTTTTCCCATTAATGTTATCGAATCCGAGCAAAATTTATGAAATATTGAAGAAACCATTTCTATCAATATTTTGACTAAACCCATCGTTGTAGAAAACATTCATGTTGGCATGTCTTGTTCTCCATCAGAACTCAAAACTTATTGCTCTCCCTTTCATGAATTTCGAGATATATTTGCTTGGTCTTACGAGGAAATGACAGGCATAGATATTAGTATCATTTAACACACAATTAAAATGTACCCTGATGTCAAACAAGCACGTCAACGCCTTCATCTTGTTCATTCGAAGAAGGTCGCTACCATTAAAACAAAAGTTGAAAAACTTTTGTGTGTCGGTTTCATTTACCCTATTCCGCTTACTGATTGGGTTTCCAACATTGTTCTTGGCATGAAGAAACAAGGGACAATCAAAGTGTGTGTCGATTATCGGGATGTCAATCTTTCTTGTCAAAAAGACAACTATCCTACTCCCTTTATCGACCAGATTATTGACAAATGTGTTGAATGTGAAATCTTTTCATTCATGGATGGATTCTCTGGTTACAATAAAATCAATATCTGCCTAGAAGACCAATATAAGACAACATTCATCTGTACCTGGGGCATATTCGCTTATTGTAAACTCCCATTTGGTTTAAAGAACGTTGGGGAAACATTTCAGAGAGCTATGGATTATGCTTTCAGTGACATCAAGCACATTGTTCAACCTTATCTAGACAATTTACCAGCGCATTCACGAAATTGGACTGATCACCCGACACATTTGAGAGCTATCTTTTTACGTTGTCAACACTACAAAATATGCCTCAATCCACACAAATTTGTGTTTCGTGTTGGTTCTGTTATTTTGCTTGGATTCGTCATCTCAAAAGAAGGAATTCGAATCGACCCACTGAAGGTCTAGACCATTCTTGATTTACCTGTGCCATGAAATTTACTTTAGTTATAGAAACTTCAAGGAAATACTAACTTCCTAAGGAGGATCATACCCAACTATGCCGAAATTTCTAAAGGATTTACTTTTCTCTTGAAAAAGGGGATTCCCTTCCCTTGGGAAATGGTTGTGCAAGCTTATTTTGATGATGTCAAGGACACGTTGGCCTAGGCGTCATTAATGTATCCCCCCAATTATCAGAGTGATTATTTCTTATATATCGCCACGGCAGATACGACCATTTTATGGTATTGGTCCAAGAAGAAGATGGGATATAACATCCGATATATTATTTGAGTCTTAATCTCAATGATATGGAAGTGAAGTATTCATACATCAAAAATCTTACCTTGGTGGTTGTTCAAGTTGTCTAAATATTTCGCCATAATATCCTGTTCCATAATACCATTTTCATTTCGGATTACAACCCCATGACATATATTATGTCACGTCAATTGTTGGGGGGGGGGGGTTCAAATGGTTATGTTGGAGGAATTTGATTTGGAATTCATCAAATCTAAGTCAAATAAGTCTTTAGTTTTGGTTATATTATTATCGTAGTAGACTATCCTATTGGTGTTCCATAGGATATAGTTACAGATCATGGTAATCATTTTCAAAATCACATGATGAATGAGTTGACTACCAAATTAGGACTGTCATATGATAGTTATACTCCTTATTATCCACAATCCAATGGACAAGTTGAAGCCATTAACAAGATTCTTAAGCGAACGCTTCAACGAATGATAGGAGTTCATAAAAGAAATTGGCATTTAATCCTATCCTCAGCTTTGTGAGCATACCGAACCTCAGTGAGAAATGCAACCAGATTTACCCCCTTTCAATTGGTGTATACTTTGGAAGCTATCTTTCTTATCCAGTGTGAAATACCGTCATTAAAACTCATTATTGATTTTATACCTAACACCTCTGATGAAGAAGCGCATCTTTTTAACCTCATCCATCTATATGAAATGCGTCATGAAGATGCATTGGCCAACGAAACACATAAGAGGAAAATTAAGGCACAATATGAACAACATCTCCAACCTCGCATCTTCTCTAAAGGTGACCTGGTCTTACTTTATGATCAAGAAGCTGATGTTATAGGTACAGGAAAATTTGAGCCACTATTGTTAGTATGAATCTTAATTTCAAGTGTACGAAAAAGGCTCACTTTAGATGTGCATAACAAACAACCCTAATAGAAAAGATGGCTGCCAATATCTTTAGATCTGTAATTAGTTGACCAAGATTAATGCTGCAAAATCTAGATCTATGCATTAAAAGACATTAAGTAGTAAATAAAAATAAGAATTGCTCTTGCATCCAATAGACAAGACAAGAATATGTTTAAAGAATTTTGTATTTATGGAACCTGGGAGGAGAACATAGAAGGATGTTACCAGTCCTCCACAATGGGATGGGTTCTTGTAAGTCCTCAGCACTTCAGATCTAAAATCCCTTTCTCTTGATGGTGTAGAAAACCCAAACAAAAAATGGACCTCAAAGGGAGCTCACAAGAAAAATGATAGCAAAATATGACAATGATGGTGGATCAAAGTCAGACCAAAAGTATAGATCCAGAGTGATATTTAGGCAACAAAAGGTAGTGAACAAATGGAAAAACCCTCCTATTTATAACAAAATATTGAGTTAGTCTAGATATTGGTGCATAATTAAAATATTATTAACCAAATCTAGATCCAACTTTTATGGAATATTTCATTATATTTGTTGGAGGAAAAAAGAATTTGACTTGGGTCAAATCCATTTATTTGTAAATAATAAATAAATAAATGATTTATTTATTATTTTAAGGATGTAGTTGAGTAATAATTAAATAAATAATTATTTATTAAATTATTTATAAATGATTTAGTCAAATTTAACAAGGAATATTATTTAAATAAGGTTTAAATAATTATTCCTAGAAAATAATAAGATAAATAATGATTTATCTAATTAATTTTCCTGTTTTGGGTTAAATATGACTAGGAATATTAATTAAACTGTTTTTTAACTAATTATTCTTTGAGGAAAATCAAACAAATGTAGATTTATTTAATATTTCCTCATGGGGTTTCCTGTTTAGACCATAAAAAACTTAATAAATGTGGTTTGCTAAGTTATTTTTCATAGTGAAAGCAATTTTACTTAGGGTAAAATTGGTCTTACATGGTGTACTTAGGTCCATCTAATAATAACAAGTCAAATGACCAAAAAATCATGTAACAGATTTCCCCCTAGCATGCAAGCATTAAGAGCTAATCGTATGACTGAAGTACATTGTAAGAACTCAAACACTAGACACCGAAGGGGAAGTCAGAGAGAGAAATATAAGGTAGACCAAAGCACTAGAGGACTAGACCTTGAGGAGGCGATACTTACAGGTGCGACAAGTCTCTTTTATGAGTGAGTACCTGTGATATAGGTGGTGGGGGAGGCATACCTATGTCCGCTGAGACAAAGTACAAAGAATAATGCATCTAGTAAACAAGGGACTGAACTATATAGTACATGTTGGCATAAACATGAGCCAAATAAAAACATGATAATGAATCCCACATACATATTGTGCCTGGGATAACAGCCAGGACTTACACAATAATATTTGACTACATGAAATACAAATACAACCCAAATGCCCCTGTAAATAGGAAAGGGCTCTGAAAATATAATTGATACATGCAAACAAAAAGGCGCTACAAACAGCGGAGGCTGACATCATCAAATCTGTGGAGCTCCATCAAAGGTCGTAATGAAGAGGTCATCCAGGCATGTGGGAGGCTACCTGTAGGGCCACCCCCTCATGAGGGCTGAAATATCTCACACACACTAGGGAATCACCGGTCCAATCTGCTACATCACTAAACCATCAAGTATACGGATCTTGATCATGTTGTAAGGAGCTAGAGCTGAGAAACAATCAAGTCAAAGGGCTATAAGGAGTCCCTTTGCCTAATCTAAGGCACTGAACAAGAGTGGAAGCTGGAACCAAGGTACACCGCCCTCTAGACCTGTCTTCTAGAATGAATGATCTGATGTCAACAGAAGGAGGTCTGCCATAGGTGAGGCAATAAGATATCCTCAACTAAGGCACGAGAGAAAATAGTAGAGTGAATTACAGACTGAAACCAGGGATGATGATGAAATTGGGGGTACTTAGTAGCAAACGGACGACTTCCCTTGTTAGAGCATAAAGGGCATGGATGACCTGGTAGCGACTGACACAATATCAAGGGGGATAGGGGACAGTAGGACTAGAAGCCATAATGTGCGACACGAGAGAGGGACTAAGAAATGAAGGATGGAGGACTATAGTGGGATACAAAGGGACTCGGGATAGACTCCATGAATGTGATCATGACTCAACTCGGATGCTCTAAACAAGGGCAACTCGATGATGTTTCCACACAGTAAAGGTCCAATGGGGACCATAAAGACATGAGTAGAAGATGGTAACTCATGATGAAAATTGACACAAGAATGGACAAGTATGGAGGCAAAGTGGTGCCCCAAGTACAAGTGTTGCAAGTGAAGAAATTCGATTTTGAGGAGTGGTGAAGTGACACTTCTTGGGAAAAATGTGTCCTAGTGAAGTATCAAATAACAAAAAAATAATAGATACCCATTTGAGGGCTCGGTGAGAGCTTTCCAATGGTACAAATGGTTTGTCAAACTGAGTTATGGTTTGGCCACAGCAGGCGAAAGAAAAATCAGGGGTTTTTCTTTTAATAAGGCGTTTTCCCTCCAAATTCACTCATTTGCAAGCGGAGTTGTGGTGAATGTAGAGAGGAGCGAAGGCCCTAAATCTTGCAGCGGTCATAGTGGACAAACCGACCATTTGAATCGAGATCCGTAATAGGCCTAACCCTATTCTTTCAATTAAAGGGATCAAAATTTCAGTTTAGGTACCCAGAGCTCATGAACAGGCCAGGTCACATTTTTTGGGGTCTGTTCTACGACCTGGGTAGCAGGTACTGAGTAGAAAACTGCGACCTATCCTAGGAAATGACCTGAAAAGTGCAACATGTCATAGAAAGGGGGCTTCAGTGTTTTTTTTGGCTGAGAGCAGAGATTTTTATGGTTGAGGGGCATAGGTGCCCCCAAGAATGTTGTGGTCATGCAAAAATGTATTTAGAAAAGGGGCAATATAAACACATTTTTATGATGTGGTGCACCATTTGTTTTTGTTATGGTTATGCAGTTCGAGAAAGGGAATGGAGGATTACCAATCTCTTTTGCTATTACATATAGGAAGCAAATGGACTAAGTTTCTGGGTTGGCATACATGGTTTCACTATCCCAAAGAGTGGATTTGGAGATAATGAATTGTTGCTCTCCTAGAAAACCCATAGGTTGGTCAACAACAATGTTGACACCTAATCCTATGGGATGGGTGTGCACATGTAATATTGTATATTGTTTAATATTAGGAAATAAGGAAGGCCAAGAGTCATTGGGAGATGAATCCCAATAACCTCACCTCCATGTATAAATGCATATGCATTCTTCAGCTAATACACATTCTGATTTGAGGATTTACCTCCTGGTTTGACATGGTATCAGAGCCAGT
This sequence comes from Pinus albicaulis, assembly GCA_034641835.2. Lineage (NCBI taxonomy): Eukaryota > Viridiplantae > Streptophyta > Pinopsida > Pinales > Pinaceae > Pinus > Pinus albicaulis. The sequence continues at coordinate 1,688,796,416 of CM076575.1, read as the reverse complement.
CCCACTATTGGAATTTTTGCCTATGGTGTAACTCCCTAGTTCCTTTGCTCAGTCAGTTTTTATGATAGTTTCTGCTGCTCCTATTAAATAGATGTACTGTAATTTTGCATTTTTTTAATTATCTCTGCAATTTGCACAGTTCTGAATTTGTCTTGCAGTTTCTGAAAACTCTGCAATTCTCCAGCTCCTGCAATTTCTGCAGTTACAATTCAGTACCTGCAAATTTCTGCAACTACTATTTCAAAATTTTACCTACCCAACGCACCTCACATATTCCCTCTTCCCCAACGCCTTCCCCATTGACCAGCTCCCCTCCCTACCTGCGCTGGCTCGACTCATGCACCATACTCTCTCCCTACATTCTTCCACACTCCCTTGCCCCCTCACACTTCCCTCACGCCATTCCCTCCATTCATACAACATTCTGTCTGTCCCTGCATACACAGTGTCATACGCTCCCACTCCATATAGCTAACACCGCTCCCATGCCTGTCGACTATTCATAATACGCTGCTTCATAATACGTTTGTCATTATAACATGCATAGCCCCTCACTACAGTGCTGTCTATTCCACAGTGTGGTATATACCGCCCTCCTGTCTATACACATTAACGCCTCCACGCTGTTTGTAATACACAATGACTGTCATCCCCTTCACTGTAACACTTCTCTGCTACCCACTACATTCATTCCTCAGCCCTCTCCGTGGCTTGTCGGCCCTCCACCAGCGCTGCCAGTCATATATCACTTACGCCCTCTGTATTGATTTATGTTTCTCCAATATATATGATACATTTTTAATACGTTGTCTGTCATGTAATTCACTGCTCTCCTCACCGGACTACCGCTCCCTCCCTCCTGTCTCACCCGCCTCATTGCACATATTACAGTCTCCACATTTAACATGCTCTCCATAATATGTGCCGTTCATATATGTAACACGCTCTCCATAATATGTGTCATCCATATAATATGTAACACTCTCTCCATAATACGTTGTCACACAATACAGTTTCATATACCGCCTCTCCATAACACGCTTTCAAATAATACCGCCCTCTCATCTTTTATTACCACCCTCCCACCATATATTACCACCCTCACCATTCACTATTTCTGCCCCACCATTCGTATACAATACCACTCCCAATATATATCGCCCTCTCTGCATACAATACCACTGTGGTGTAATACGCTGTTTTAATACCATTGTTTACCATCGTGATACGTTGTCTATCCATACCTCATTGTTTACCATTGTAATATGATGTCTATCCATACCGCCCTTCCATATCGCCCTCCCATTTCATACAAATACAACCCTTCTATATTGCCTCCCATACAAAAAAATTTTCTCTCCAAACAAAAAAAAATATACATATTTTTTTTGGTGCAGAATTCAGTTTTTAGCAAAGAGTTTTTTTTCCTTTTAAATTCAGTGTCTTTTAGCAAAATAATTTCTATCCTTTTAAACTAAGTATATTTTCCAGCAAAGAGTTTTTGTCCCCTTTAATTGAGAAAATTTCAAGAGTTGAAATTTTTTCTAGCAGAAATTTTTCCTCTTCAAAAGAATTTTTTCCAGCAAACTAATGCATTCTCTCATCTCTATTGTTGGGGTGGTTCTCTCCGGCAAAGAGAACTATCTTGAATGGTCTCAGAAGATTAAACACACACTCATTTTTAATGAGTTGTGGAGAGGAATCTGTGAAGGACAAGAAGGAAATCCACCAGCCAATCTCACTTCAGACAAAGAGCTCGCCATTTGGGAAAACAAGAATTGCAAGGCCTATGCCTTGATTACAGCTTCTGTAAATGAAGAGGTGAGTCGCCACATTTCATCATTCTCAAATGCCTATGATGCCTTGAGCAACCTAAAAGAACTCTATGACTCACATTCAGAATTAGAAAATGTTCAATTGATGATTAAGTTGTTCAGTCTTGAAATGAAGAATGATGATCCCCTTGCCTTAGCTTCAGAAGTTAGATCGATCATGCATGATATTGATAGCACTGGTGTAAAAATGGACATACCTCTCATAGCATATGTTAAGGCATTATATCCGACTTACTCACACTATCTTGAGTCTTTGCAAGCAAGTGGGAACCTTGAGCATATCACCTCTGATACACTTGAGAAAAAGTTTGCAGAAAGAGAGAAAGATTTTGGGAAGATGACAGTCCCTTCATCTTCCAAAGAGGCTACATACTTGGCACATAGAGAAAATATTCATGCTCCAGATTCATCCAGAGGAAGAGGTGGCAGAAGAGGAAGAGGAAGAAGAAACTTCACAGAAAGGGGGGGCAGACAATCTGACAAATCCAATCTTCATTGCACACGTTGCAATAGAGATGGACATGATGCATCCAAATCCAGAACACCTTGGGAGAAAATTAAGCAGCAAAGAAATCAAGACAAAGGTAAAAATAATGACAAAGACAAAGGTAAAGCACCTGAATCCGCTCATTATGTTCTAGCACATTGTAACAATGGAGTAAATGAAGACTTATTTGATGTTTCATTTACTTCATGGAGAGATGATTGGTTGCTAGATTCAGGAGCAACATGTCACATGACATTTAGAAAAGATTTTTTTGAAGAATTCATTGACAAAGTTGATGGAGCAGTATATTTCGCAGATAAATCCAAACTCAAGCCATCACGGCTTGGCACAGTCAGGCTTAAACTACCTGGTCTTCCAGATCATATCCTACATGAGGTTCTATACCTCCCTGAGTTGAAGAGAAAATTGTTGTCCCTGGTCGAAATCCGGCAACAAGGACACTCAATTCACTTTTTTTTTGGAAAGGCAGAGGTCAGAAAAGTATCAGATCACTCACTTTTCATGGAGGGAATAGAAGAAGGGAGACTCTTGAAGTTGAAAGGTTCATCTGCTCATGCTCAAAACTTTTCATTCAGTTCACATCATGATGAAGGTACATTCCCATCAAGTCTTTTATGGCATGCTAGATTTGGACACTTAAACTATGAAAGCCTTCGTTTGTTGAAGAAAAATGGTGTTAATGGACTGCCTACAATTCCTAGAAAACCTAAGGAATGTGATGCTTGTATTCTAGGAAAGCATAGCAAACAACCATTTCATAATTCACACTCTAGAGCACATAGAAAACTTGAGCTTGTTCATTCAGATTTATGTGGCCCTATGCCTATTGCTTCTGCAAATGGAAATAAATTCATGATGACATTTATTGATGACTACACCAGAATGTGTTGGATTTACTTATTGAAGAATAAGTCTGATTCTTTTCAAACTTTCAAGAATTTTCATACATGGATTGAAAATGATGCACAAACACATATTGGCTCTCTACGTACTGATAATGGAAAAGAATTATCTTCAAACAAATTTGAAAATTATCTTCGTCAACATGGAATAAAACATCAAACAACAGAGCCATATAATCCCCAACAGAACGGTGTAGCTGAAAGAATGAACAGAACTATCTTAAATATGGTTCGCTCCATGTTATTTTTCAAGAATGTGAAATTGATGTTTTGGGCTGATGCAGTTCTATGTGTTGTTTACATAAAGAATAGTTGTCCTTCAAGTTCAATTAGAAACAAAACTCCTTTTGAAATGTGGCATGGCCACATTCCTTCGGTAAAGAATTTCAGGGTGTTTGGGTCCACCTGTTATGCCTTGATACCCAAGGGTCAAAGGAACAAACTTGGTGCTAGAAGTATAAAATGTATCTTCTTGGGGTACTCCAATACCTCCAAAGGATATTGTCTCTATGATGAAGCAAATCAGAAATTTGTAATAGCAAGAGATGTCATATTTCTTGAATCTTCCAAGAGTGACAAGGTTGTTGAGCGGCAACTTGATCGCCTGGATAGATTCACACATGCAAAGTCTTTCCAAGAATTTGATAATGTGATTCCACATCTTGAAGGGGGGATTCCGATATTGAAACAAACTGTGGAATCATGTCCTGAAGAACTCTCTCCCTCACATGAAGAAACAACCACGGATGACACATTGGATGATGTGATCGACAGAATTGGGAGATTGAATCTTGAATCAATCCCAACTTAGTCAAGTGAGCAGCCTGGGCCATCTCAGAAAGGCCCTCCCAAATGGCTGACAAAGACACTGGAGGATTTTCATCCTGATGAGGTTGGAAAAATAGGAACAAGAAGTTCCACTCAACAAATCGAAGGTGATGTAGATAATTCTGATTCTCCTGTTGATATGGATATTGCTTGTAACTGTGAATTGAGTTTGTCTACAGATCGTGAACCAATTTCCTTCAAAGAAGCCGCTTCTCATGATGAATGGAAAGAAGCGATGCAGAAGGAGTATGATGCCTTGATAAATAATCGCACTTGGAAGCTGGTTGATCCACCTTTGGGAACGAAACCAATTGGCTGTAAGTGGGTCTACAAGAACAAGTTCAAAGCAGACGGCTCACTTGACAAGTACAAGGCCAGGCTTGTGGCAAAAGGTTTTGCACAAAAGGAAGGAATCGATTATGAAGAAACTTTTGCTCCCACAGCAAAATGGACCATCGTTCGGACTCTCTTTGCCTTAGTGGCTCAGAATGGATGGAAATTCCATCAGATGGATGTAAAAATAGCCTTCTTGAATGGAGATCTAAAGGAGAAAGTTTATATGTCCCAGCCAGAAGGATTTGTTGTAAAGGGTCAAGAACACAAAGTTTGCAAACTTATAAAATCCTTGTATGGCCTCAAGCAAGCACCACGAGCCTGGTATGAGAAATTAACCGAGCATCTTATAAAACTTGACTTCAAACATTTTGATCTTGATGATGCAATTTTGTTTGTTAAGAAAGTTGGAAAAACAGTTGTATATCTTGTGGTATATGTAGATGATCTTTTGATAACAGGAAACGATGAGAGCTATATTGCATCCATGAAGAAAGAGTTGAAGAAAGGTTTTGAAATGACTGATTTGTTCATGTTCATTACTATTTGGGTATTGAAGTAATTCAACATCCTAAATTCATATTTCTTTCTCAAAAGAAGTACATTGGAGATCTCTTGAACAAATTTGGCATGGATGACTGTAATCCCTTAACCACTCCAATGGAACAAAACTTAAAGCTCACATCTATTGAAGGGAAGGAATTTGAGGATGCAACTAAGTATAGACAGCTTGTAGGAAGTCTTATCTACCTCACCACCACCAGACCTGACATTTCATTTGCTGTTGGAATCCTCTCAAGGTTCATGCAAAAACCTTGTGAAGGACATTGGTCTGCTGCAAAAAGAGTGTTAAGGTACTTGAAGGGGACTCAAGACTTTGGACTTAAATATACACAGGTAGGCGACTTCAGCTTGATCGGATACTCTGATTCAGACTTTGATGGCGACAAAGAAACAGGGGTGTCTACTACAGGTTACACCATGAGTCTTGGATCAGGAGCTGCCTTAGGAAATCCTAAATAGTCGTGGGCCCAGTATCTTACCATCACGTTAATATGTGGTAGCAAATTCCCAAGCAACAAAGAATTGTTGCCTTGGAAGATAGCTTGAATATTTTCAGATGAGAAACAACGATTCACACCTTCTGATCACTCTGCAACAAGTTTCAACAGAACATCAGTTCTATGGCCCTATCAAAGACATCAATAATTACCACCACTGCATCATTTTCACAAACCATCCATTTCACATCATTGCTCCACAAATGAGCAAACTCATTTACATCTTCACCAAAGCACTTGGAAGAGAAAAGTTCGGGGACGATGCTTCGCCTCACCAACATCCCTTCGGATTAAAGGGGGGAATGCTGACACCTAATCCTATGGGTTGGGTGTGCATATGTAATATTGTATATTATTTTAATATTAGGAAATAAGGAAGGCCAAGAGTCATTGGGAGATGAATCCCAATAGCCTCACCTCCATGTATAAATACATATGCATTCTTTAGCTAATACACATTCTGATTTGAGGAGTTACCTCCTGGTTTGACAAACAATGCCTAGGGGACTGAGTTGTCGATATAAGATGAAGGATTGATGAGGGGTATCATCCCTAGAGTGATCTGATGTGATATGGGACTCTAGAGGTTCTTCTAAATGGGGAAGAATAAGGTTACTAGAGTTGACATGACTTGATCCATAGGAGAGTTGTGGAGAATTTCTTCTCCTAGTCTCTCAAATATGGGTGCCCCCTTACCCAAATATTGGGTGTCAATGTAATGGCCACAAGGTGTATGCGGTTCAAATGCATGGGTTCGATGTAAGGGGGGATAGATAAAGTTAGGGGTGGTGACTACTTCCATAATGTCATCATCGTAATTGAAAATGGGGTGACTGGTGGAAGAAAGACCACCTGACACGGCGAATCTACCTGACTCATCATCATGAGAAAACAAGTTCACATGCGCATCGTCATGGAGGGTGACTGAAAAAAATGTAGATGAAGGGTCCACCAATGTTGAGCTCAGGGTGATCACTGAAGGGAGGTCAAGCAAAACAGAAGGAGAAGTCCCAGGGGGGTCTTCCACCATGGATTTCATAGATGATGACAGGTAGTGGACAGTGGCAAAAGACTCTATCATTTCGACATCCAGAGGGGGAATTTCTATGGGAGTGGATGTGTCCTCTAGTTTTGCTAAATCAAAATGCGCAAATAAGGGAGCGGTGGACTCGTTGCACTTTTCCTCAAATCGGCGAACTTCTGCTAGAGAGGTGCAGAAATCCTCGAGGTGGGGACAGAGGTGGGTATAATGGCCATGGATATCACACAAAGTACAAGGGTGGTTGGTGTGAATAGTCTTGGGGTTCTTCGCTGCAGTCGAGGAAGGAACAGAGGTTTTCGGGACTGTAGACTCAGGGAACGCAACATTAACCATGGGCTTGATACGAGGCAACTCAGGACAGGTATGGGTGGAATGACCGATGACATCACACAAAGCACAAGGCTTTGGAGGGAGAGGAGTAGCAGGGTCAGTCGGGGCAACCTTGTCTTTTGCTGCCCTCTTGCGAGCTTTTCCCTTGTTACCCGAAGCTGTCGCAATAGGAGAAGGTTCCTGTTGAGGTGGCTAAGTAACTATAGCAGTGGGAGAATTCATAGAGTCCAGTTGAATCAGGGTCAAAGCAAGATAAGGTTTGGGTTGACCAGGAAGGGTAGCAGCTAGGGGATCAAGGTACTAGATGAGAATCCCCAGGGTCAGGTTGGGAAGAGATAGGGTAGCCATGACAGGTACTGAGTAAAGATGGCTGCAAAGATGGCTGCCAATATCTTTAGATCTGTAATTAGTTGACCAAAATAAATGCTGCAAAATCTAGATCTATGCATTAAAAGACATTAAGTAGTAAATAAAAACAAGAGTTGCTCCATGCATCCAATAGACAAGACAAGAATATGTTTAAAGAATTTTGTATTTATGGCACCTGGGAGGAGAACATAGAAGGATGTTACTATTCCTCCTCAATGGGATGGGTTCTTGTAAGTCCTTAGCACTTCAGATCTAAAATCTCTCTCTCTTGATGGTGTAGAAAACCCAGACAAAAAATGGAACTCAAAGGGAGCTCATAAGAAAACTGGTAGCAAAATATGACAATGATGGTGTATCAAAGTCAAACCAAAAGTATAGATCCATAGTGATATTTAGGCAACAAATGGTAGTGAATGAATGGAAAAACCCTCCTATTTATAACAAAATATTGAGTTAGTTTAGATATTGGAGCATAATTAAAATATTATTAACCAAATCTAGATACAAATTTTATGGAATATTTTATTATATTTGTTGGAAGGAAAAAGAATTTGACTTGGGTCAAATCCATTTATTTGTAAATAATAAATAAATAAATGATTTGTTTATTATTTTAAGGATGTAGTTGAGTAATAATTAAATAAATAATGATTTATTCAATTATTTATAAATGATTTAGTCAAATTTAACAAGGAATATTATTTAAATAATGTTTAAATAATTATTCCTAGAAAATAATAATATAAATAATGATTTATCTAATTAGTTTTCGTGTTTTGGGTTAAATATGACCAAGAATATTAATCAAATTGTTGTTTAACTAATTATTCTTTGAGGAAAATCAAACAAATGTAGATTTATTTAATATTTCCTCACGGGGTTTCCTATTTAGACCATAAACAACTTAATAAATGTGCTTTACTAAGTTATTTTTCATAGTGAAAACAATTTTACTTAGGGTAAAATTGGTCTTACATGGTGTACTTAAGTCCATCTAATAATAACAGGTTAGATGACCAAAAAATGGTGTAACAACTATGGCATGGCCCCTACATTGTCAAAAGAGTTTTGGCTAAGGGTGAATACGAGTTAGTTGATTATGATGGAATTCCATTGGCGCAGCCTCGAAATGGGTTGTATATTAAACGTTACTAATAATGCTTAAACATGAGCATAGTAAACTTTTGTATTATATTGTATATATGCTTTTGATTTTCATTTACTATCTTATTTTTTTTTTCTATAGTTTTCTTGAAGTTAGTAATCCGCTTTACATTTCATCGCAGATGTCTGAATATTTGGAACTATTTTTTGGGTACGCTGACGGTGCTAGTTGTAGTACGCAGAATCTATCCTCTGCAGCATGGGCCATTTTCACTCCAAGCACTGAGCTAGTGACTTTTAAAGGGATTTGTATCAGTCGATCTACAAACAATATCGTTGAATATATCACGTTGATCGAACTTCTCTCTGATGCCATTTCATTTGGTATTAACCACATCATCATTAGGTTAGACTCACAACTTATTGTACTGCAACTTACTAGTATTTATACTGTTTGAAATCCAACACTACATTGTATGTTCCTAAGAGTTCGACTTTTGGAAAGACATTTTGATAAAATTCAATATCAACACATTTCCAGAAATTTGAACACATTAATTGATTCCTTAGTGAATTATATTTTAAACATACATTTACAACACATGTAAAGACACATTTTCAATTTACATCACATAATTGAATAGGATTGTGCAATAAACATAGGAAAACATTAAAAACAAATAGATATATAGCTATAGGTTTTTACAAAAATTTGTGCCCAAGACACACTGGTCATCTGACCTCAAAATGTATGCAAAATGTGAAAATAAACTAGTGATTCTCGTGATAACAAGCTATTGATCTAGCTATCCTATGAAATAACTTCATCCAATGGTTAGGAACGCCAATAGTGTGGCGCTACAGTCTCATAGTTAACTCTTTGATCCGGTAATAAAGAATCCCAAGAGTCAATCCCTCTATATGCTGATGTAGCTTAGCAAGAGTCTCAGTCATATCCAAATCCCGAAGGACTTTTCTCCCGACAACCCTCTCTGCTGGCTAACCTGCTCCCTGCTCTGGTTGACCAACTAGTCAAACCCGACCCACATCTGTGTACATCAAAACTATAGTTTAGTATTGGGAAACATCAAAATACAAAAACATGTATAAACCTTAGAAAAATTTAAAAAAAAATTGTCAAAACATTCTTACCTATTGCACCCCATTGAGCACCATCTGGTAGAATCAAGTTTGGATCTCCTCGAAAGTCTACACCTGCATATGCATACTCATCGATGGCAACCATATGTCATATAAACTAGGCAAAGAATGAAGTAGAGAATATGATGGTCGATTGGCCAACATCTATAGACATCAATTCAACCCATCTTTGCATCCATGTATCTCTAGGGCCAGATATACTCATCGTAACATGTTGTGGTTGCATCAATGGAACCCGCTCCAAAATAAAGGAAATTAGGATTGAACCATATTTTAAATTATTCTTCCTGCCACCCTTTACTTTGGTCAGTTGTTCTTTCATATTAGAGAGAACTACTTCATCCCAGTTAAATATTGTTGGTTCTAAACACTCAAGTGCATACTGCATGTATGATCTGTTTTCAACATGTAGTGTTACGGAACGAGCAAGCTTTGCGATAGTAAAAAGAATGGTCCTCAAAGGCAAGTCACGTACGTCACGGATGTTTATTTTCCCATCTTTACTTGGTTCTGTTCCTGGATGGTAGTGCTGCAATATGTAATCTCTCACTGTCTCGTCCCCAGGGGCAGATCCTGCGAGGGAAATGAGAGAACCTCGTCTTGATAATCCTATGAGAAAGTAAATATCCTCGACCAATATTGGGAGAAATTTTTCCCCAATGTGAAATGCCTGCAATATTGGATCCCATGAATGAACTAGGAACTCCAATAGTTACATATGCTGCCTAATCCCAGAAAATCTGAAGTATTTTAGAAACCCGCAATCACTGAGGGCTCTTATTGTACCCAGATCATTTAGGGTAATCATATCATGTTCTTCATGTTCTCTTTCTCGCCACGTAATCATCATTTTGATCTGATGAATACTTGAAACATAATCATAAGCTTTATTAGGATCAATTTCATGCAAAAAACTTGGGAAATTTTGAGCACACAGTAAGAAACAAAAATGAGAAATGCACCCAATGCACCCCAGTTAAGGGACAGAGCATTGTAGTGAACCTGGCTTTCAATTCCAGTCCACTACAATGCACCTTTCAAAATTCAAGGGTGTGTTTCCCTTAGAACATAGTATATATACACTAAGGGGCTAAAAACCCTAAAAATTTACCATGAAATGAAAGAAAAATGATACTAAAAGAGAGAGAAGGTTCATAGATCCAACCTGGATCAAACGAAAAGAGAAATCATCCGCTAAAACTGTCGCAATTGACCACTAAAGTTCGAGGGAAAAACTGGTTTAGAGCTTCTAATTTTCAAATGGTAACTTTGGAATGGTAAAAACTCTTTTAATTAGTCATTTTGATTATTTTAATCATATTTAATGTTGTGTTTATGTTTTTTTATTCATTTTTACTATAAAACATGTATTTTTAATGCATTTGATGGTCCTTTGAACATGTTTACATCTGATACAATAGGTATTTCGTGCACAGTTATTCAAGAATGATTTGGCCACAAAGCATAGTTTTATCCTTCTTTTTCAAGCTTTGATAAAAATGAAAAAGGAGTTGAAACACACTTTTATCTCTTTTTTGAGCTTCGATAACTATGAAAAAGGAACCCCCTAGAGTCTTCTTTTAGCTCTTTTCACGCTCTAATAATGTGAAAATATTGTTGAGCAATTGTATTTTCGAGCTCGTAAAAGTAAATGAAACAACATCTACTCAGTATAATTTTAACCCTTTTTTGGACTGAGATAGATTATTTACGAAAAAGGAAAACCTTAGTCAAACATGGCTCAGAGGTTTTCTAAGGTATAATTTTACACTTTTTTGGACCTGAGCGACAAATTTACGAAAAAGGACTCATGGAGTTTTCTTTTTGTCTCTTTTTTTAACTCTCTAAACATGAAAAAGAACCGGGTCGTCACTATCACTAGGCTCGTCAAAACATAAAATAGTGATGGAATTTTCGATCATGGCAAGATCAAGTTTCATTTATTGCTAGACTCGTTAAATTATTAAATAGCGATGGATTCACCTGAAGGGTCGAATTATAGATCAATCATATGTTACCCTCCTCAAGTTTGTTAAAAATAAAGAGGTAATCGTCAACAACGACTGGGGAAAATTTGGGAAAAATAACATAACACTTTATGGTAGCAGGTCGCTCTTGAACATGACACTTTCACTCCATCATCATGACTTTTAGGTTGGGTAATATTCTTGACGGTTCATCATACTTTCACTTCGATTTTGGGTCAATGCTTCCAATTCATCTCAGTGTTGTCAATGTTCCATTAGGGGAATTTTGAGGTCTAAAATGGGCCTCCTAAGAAAAATGTACAACCAAAATAAACTTTATAAGAACCAATAGGATTTAAGATGATGATGTCATCCATAATGGATGATTCACCATTTTTGGAGTAAAAAAGTAAAAATATTAAAAAATAATAAAATAATAAAACTACTTTTTCAACTCGTATTTTAAACTTATCTCCCAAAATTTTTACTCAAATTCCGAGCGGGAGTACTCGTTGGATGCGGAATTTAATTCCTCATCCAAGGAGTACCCATGTTGCATACTTTCGATGAACTTTTCTACACGAAAAATGAGAAATACATAAAAAACGTGATTGTAATCACGTTTTTTAATGTATTTCTCATTTTTCGTGTAGTAGGACCCATCGAAAGTATGCAACATGGGTACTCCTTGGATGGGGAATTAAATTCCGCATCCAACGAGTACTCCCGATCGAAATTTGAGTAAAAACTTTGGGAGATAAGTTGAAAATATGAATTGAAAAAGTAGTTTTTTTCATTTTTCCCTCTAAAATTTGAAGATGTCATCAAATCTTATTTGATTTTTTCCACTATTATTTTATAATTTCATTAGGAGGCCCATTTTAGACCTCAAAATTCCCCTAATGCAACAGAAGTCATCCATTAAATCCTCACCATCCTCTGTAATACTCATAAACCTTCATTTTCATGACAGTCATCCCTGAACATTGCTATATCAAGTCACATTTTGTCTCGGAAATCATTACTCTCGTTTCATGATAAAGTTGCTTCCTGTCGACATCAGCTCATCATCCAGGAATTTTACTTAGAAACATCTACCAGTACCCTGAGGCTTACTACATCATCGACAGGTTTCTCACTTCTGGATCTTTGACCAAAATATTTTGTTTTCCGTTCGACATCAAATAATCTATTCATGCCTTGCAAATTGTTCTGTAGTACCTTGAGATCCATTAACATCAATGGTGGTTTTCTCACGTCTATTAACAGCTCACATCATTGGCTGGTAATCAGACGATGTCTTCCCATGTTCGAATTAAAATCATATATTCACATGTTTAGACTTGTACCTGAATGATCGAGTGAACGAGATAAGAAGACCCCGGATCTAGATTCATCCATCTAGGATGCGATTTCAGGATTGTTTTAAACATCATTTGTATGATGGATTTACATATAGATCGTCATATGAACATGGGCCTATATCTGTAGGCATGTCTATATTGGGAAACATTCCAATGTAGAAGACTTTATGAATTATGTACATGTTATGATAGTTCATGTGCTGAGCATGGGTATGCCTCCCTCAGCAATTCATGATCAAGATGAAAATATCATGATGTAATGTATTGCAAGATTGATGCAGGTCATCATCTACTTCAGATCCTACTCATCACATCGTAAAGCATCTCATCCAAATACTATTATTATTTTGATTTCATGCTTTAGGGGGCAACTGTTATAGGTCAATTAGGGCATCATCCCCCAAGACCTAGTGAAACTGGACATCATGCTCCAAGACCAATGAATAGGGTTTATCATCCCCTTATATCTCATTTTATATATGCCCTAAGTGAAGAAATTCCTTTCATGGCTTCAATTGTGAGACTTAAAAGGTTTGAAGTATATATTATATGACCCACTGACTCACCAACGCTCCTCTGCAAGGGACTATATGTGTTGCAGTGCAAGTACCTCCATTCAAGGGTGCACTGCAGTGCACTTCTCGACACTCAAGGGTGCGTTGGTCACCTAGGAGAAAAATCATCATTGTTTTGGGAATATCCACATGGTCAGTGCCCTCTATAAGATTCCATAGGTGTCATACTTCGAATCCAAGTGTCCATCCACCATCTTTGAACTTGGAAACATGTCTTGCCTATTATTAGAAATTCATTCAATGAGAAACTACAATTAGTTTCCCTATAAATTGAGCACTCATTTAAGTGTTAGGGAGGAAGAATTTGTGAAAATTTATGTTGTTGGATTCTCATTTGATAAGAGATTGGAGGTACTGATATGTTACTGAGATGATGCTAGATGTGATGAGGCTCAAATGAAGTTGGAGCAAGTTGAAGACAAATCATTCTATTGGTTTTAATTTTCTCCTCCTACTCTTTAATAAATATATATGTTCATTTTCTCAATACATATGTTTATGTCTTGTGAAATTTATTCTTGATGATGTATGTATTCTCAGATCTAATCGGTTTGATATGATTAAGATAAGTAGATACTTGTATATTGTATGTTGTTTGATTTTCTTTGTCTTTTATTTCAGGAATCGATCTAGCGGCTTGAGTTGGATTGAAAGCGATGGCAACAACGATAGAAGGAGAAGGAGAGTGAAAGAATCACAAGTAGGCTTATTTATATTTCTGTATATCTCTTTGTCTTAGAGAAAATAGTAGTTGTCTTTCTTCTATTGTTCTGAGTGAAGGAACACCACACTCAGGGAATTTAGTTTATGCCTAGATCAAAATTCTGTATAGTAGTCCCTATGAAGACATGAATCTTGTGTTCCTCTGGAATATCAGCTACCCTTATATTTAATTTTTGGAAGTCCTCAATGTGCTCCACCACTGAACCCTTTTGTTTGAGATTTATCAATTGGCTAAAGAAGGTGTTGCTATTTGTATCCTCATAATGTGCTATAATTTCCTCCATAAAAATTGACCAAGTGACAATTTTTTTACGGGAGCAAATCCATCGATACCATAAAAATGTATTTTGTTCTAAATATAGAGTTACAAGGCGAACCTTTTGTGTGTTTTTCACATTATTAAGATCAAAATATTGCTCCATCTGTAGTATACATGTTACGAGATCCTTGTCATCAAACTTCCTCATATTGATCTTTGGAATATGTTGGTTCTTCGATCCAACATTAGAGTTCATGAAATCATGATTAACATTTATTTTGTTCTTATCATGAGTTTCCTATATTATCTTTTCGCCATTAAGAATCATGTTTTGTATCAATTGTGTCAAACCTTCCATGTCTGCTTTTAGATCATTATTCATGTCTTCCATGTTGTCTTTCATTTTTTCTTCCATGTCTTCCATGCCATTCTTCAAACCATCCATCTTAGCTTTCACATCTTTCTTCAAACCATCCATCTTCGCTTCCACGCCTTTCTTCAAAACTTCCATTTCTTTTTTAGTTGCTCTTTGCGAGAGTGAAATTTGGTTCACTTGCTCTTGTAATTTTGATATATCATGTTGCACTTCTTCATCTTCATGATTCATAGTAGAGTATTATGAGGTTTTAATGGGTGTTGAATTATTTTTAGGGGGCATTTTAGAACCCAATACTGATATATATGCTTCAATATGCCCTTGGAATCACTTCAAACTCATTTTTCAAACAAGACTTATGCAATTTGAAAAAAATACACACCTTTTTATTTATTTTAAGGAGATCTATATTGAAACTGAATCATCTTTGTTATTTCAGATCTTCAATATTTGAAATTCATCCTGTAGTGTCCCTCTAAATATTCTTTTGAGTGCCACAGGTCTGACCTGATTTGGATGCATCAAGAAAAAGTTATGTCCAATCTCCCACAATGACCTAATTATCGCCTAGTTTAGTAGAGCTAACTTGTACGGTGTGCCATGTGTCATTGTTTCCTCCTTTGGCTCTGAAGTTGATAAACAGGGAACTACAGTCCATGTATATTCGGTCACTTTGTACAGAATTTCAATTCGGGAGCCTGAAAAAACCCTAACTTCCATAGATCATATCTCCAAACATATTGCGAACCAAAATCTGAAATTTTTACATGAAGTTCCTCAGGATTTCAGATTCACGTGGTAAAATTTTCAGCTTCTGAACCTTCGTAGAAAAAAATTATAGCGAAAATTCCACGATGACCTATTTGGAGCAGCGAAACCCCAGAATCCAAAGCTCCAATACCGAATGTTATGAAACCATATCTAAAAATAGAAGAAAAGAGAGATCAACGTCTTATAACTAAGCCACTTCAAGGGGGAAACCTCCTTTACATTACATAAATGAACAATTCTTGGATGATACAAATGACAAAACCTCCTTTCTATATATAGGAGTCCATGGGGTCACAATATAATTCGAGACGACCTAACAATAATAATGTAAGGGCACAATAATAAAAATATGGGGGTTACATGGGTACAACAATAACCATAAGGGGGCTTCACTAACAACAATAAGGGACTACACTAGTAATATAGGGACCTAACAACTTCTCCAATTTTGGCTGCTCCACAATTTTCTCAGATTGCTTCTGAGGTTGCATGTTGAGAGGTAATGTATGCTCCATATCAACCACCAAGTCACTAACCTCTACTTTTCTACTCAAATATTTACATGCATATGATACCTCAAGTGCATACAGGTTATTGAATCAAGCACACTAAAATTGTCCTGTCATCACAAAATTTCCTTAAAAAATAGCTAATTGTAAATCGATGATATCTCCCTCATCCGAAATCTGATTTGACCAATTGTTTTTTTTAATTTGAGTATTTTTTCACAAGGAATCCATATCGGCTATTTGTTTTTGACATTTTTTAACAAAAATTTTCATATATGCTCTCCAAACTCGTCGCCCAAAAAATTCCTGCTCTGATAGCATGCAGAAAATCTACCAATGGGAATCAATATGATCTTATAATGTACTAAAACAAGATACTGAATCCCTTTAAAAATTTCCAGAAACAAAATATGATCACACAATCACATATAAGCAAGAGAAATAATTTATCAATCACACAACACAATATGTATCTAGGGAAAATAACTGCTCAAAACCCCACTATCTGTATATTGCATTTCCTTTCTGATAAAACTTTGCACTCTCAATGACTATCTCACTACCGACCTATGCACAAGCTTCTATCACACACCTTTCTCTCACAGGATCCACCCACAAACTTGTGCTTCTAATTGTTTGGTCTCACCAACTCGTGCTCACCAAAACAATGATTAAACGTGTGCCTCCATTACTCCTTTTAAAGACAATTTTCTCTAATTAAGGAATGATTTATTTTAGGCCTTCTTCTGACTACATTCAGTATCTGTACAATTTTATAATTATACAAATGATATTTATCTTCCCTTTAACTCCAATATCAATTGGACCTTCCTTAGAATTGACATGTGACAAATATTTATAATAAAGTATCAGTTAATTGATTGATCACTACTTGTGAATTAAATCAGATTTAATTCACTAGACCTATCTCTAGCTTATCTCTCAGTTAGAACTATATAAACTGATTTTAACTCAATTAATTGAGTTAAATAATTACAACTCATACAAAATTGTAACTGGACCCCTTAAAAATAGGACAATCCTCTACATGTCTCCTCTTTGACCTCTAACTTGAATTTCCTAAGCTAATTTAGTCTTCCTAGCTTATTTAACTAATACAAGTTGTCATGAGATGAAATTACAATTTTTCTTCCAAATTAATTAAGGGAAAATTAAATCCAAAGCCTCATATGGTGCCATTTTCTGGTTTCCATTTCTAGTTGCCATTTTCAATGTTCCTTGTTGCCAATTTCAACACTCATGAGGGTCATTATGAATTTGTGGTCATGTCATTTAGCCTTACCAATGCACCTTCTACATTTCAAGGTTTTATGAATTCCATTTTCAAACCCTTCCTTAGAAACATTTTGTTAGTATTTTTTTATGATATACTAATCTACATTAAGTCTTGGAAGAGTCATTTTCAACATGTTGACAGGGTGCTAAAACTATTGGAGGAGAAACAATTATATGCAAAAACCTCAAAATGTTTCTTCGAAGTAAAGGTGGAATATCTGGGTCATATTGTATCTCATAAGGGTGATAAGGTAGACCCTAAAAAAATTAAAGCCATTAAGGAAAGGAAAAATCCCACAACCATAAAGCATCTACGAGGATTCCTTGACTTGACAGGGTATTATCGCAAGTTTGTTAAGAATTATGGGAGAATAGTAGCACATATAGCAACATTACTAAATAAATATGTATTTTCTTGGACTCTGGAAGCAACTAAGGCCTTTGAACATATTAAAGAAGCAATGTACCAAGCACTAGTCTTAGCTACGCCAGACTTCACCAAAACCTTTATTGTGTAATGTGATGTCTCGGGAAATGGACTTGGTGTCATTTTCGATGCAAGAAGGACGACCCATTTCTTTTGAAAGTCATCCAATCAAAGGAAAATATTTACTCAAACCTATTTATGAGAAGGATTTGTTGGCAATACTACATTCACTAAATCAATGGTGACCTTACCTAATGGGAAGACACTTCAAGGTAAAAAAATATCAAGATAGTCTTAAACACCTTTTGGAACAAACATTATCTTCAGAAGAGCATCAAAAGTTTGTCACAATTATGTTGAGTTATGACTTTGAAATTGTCTAAAAAAAATTGAAGCAAAATTTTGTTACAGATGCACTCTTAAGAAAGGATGAGGGTGTGGAATCATTGCTTTGTGTCATTTATATTATCCAACCAAATTTGATAACCAAAGCAAGGGATGAATGGAAGAATGATGAAGAATTGTGGACACTCATTCAAAATTTACAACAAGATCCCAGTACATCTGATACATTTCGCTGAAAAAATGATTCAATACGGTACAAATATCGCTTATATATTTGTAAGAATTCCCAAATCAAACAAAAGATTCTTTTTGAATTTCACAGCTCTCCCTTAGGAGGGTACTCAATATTTTAAAAAAATTACCACAGGATCAAGAAGTAATTTTTTTGGGATGGACTTAAATATGATATTCAAAAGTTTGTGGTGGAATGTTCGGTTTGCCAACAAAATAAAGTTGAGACAATTAGGACCCCGATTCTGTTACAATTTTTATCCATTCCAAGTCAATGTTGGGAGGAGGTTTCAATAGATTTTATCATAGGTTTACCCAAGTTCGAAGGAAAGAGTGTCATCATGGTGATAGTTGAGAGACTTACCAAAGATGCACACTTTTGTGCATTATATCATCCATTTAAATCCATCACACTTGATACTGCATTTATGGAAACAACTCAAAAGCTACATGAAAACCCAAATATTATTGTAAGCGACACAGTTCCCATTTTACTGGAAATATTTGGATGGAATTATTTTCTTTTCTGGGTACTCAATAAGCTCATATCTCATCTTATCATCCTCAATCTGATAGGAAAACTAAGATAGTGAATAAATGTTTGGAAGGATATATTCATTGCTTTGTATCTAATAAACAAACACAATGGGTCAAGTGGTTACCTTTGGTTGAATGGTGGTATAACACTTCCTTCCATACTACAGCAAAAATGACCCTATTTATGGAATTTTATGGATATAATATGCCTTCTATCACATCACCTTTAAGAGAAAATTATAAGGTTCAAGTAGTGGAATATCACATCTAGCATCGACAACAAGTTCTCCAACTCTTAAAGGATAACCTCACTTTGGCGTAGAATCGAATGAAATAACAGGAAAATCAGCATTACAGCGAAAGAATTTTTGATGTAGGCGGCTGGGTATTTTTATGTTTACAACCATACAAAAAAATGTCACTCAAGCAATCTAAGAAGGATAATAAATTATCACCAAAGTACTATGGTCCTTACAAGGTGTTGCAAAATATTGATACTATGGCATACAAATTGGAGCTTCTTGCATCTTCCCAAGTGCACCCAATTTTCCATGTTTCATGTTTAAAGAAGGTTATAGCTGACAAGCTTCCAGTTCAAACAATATTGCCAGAAATTGACGAGAAAGGAAAAAAAATATCTAAACATGAAGCAGTCATGGAAAAAAGTAATCAACAGCTAAAAAATCGATCAATTTCAAAGTATCTCATCAAATGGAATAACTTACTCGTTGAATATTTGACATGGGAGGATGAGAATTTTATACAAAAGCATCCAGAACTACTCAAGTGTTGAGGAAAATTCTCTTTGTAAGGAGAGGGGCATGTTAGGTCCCTATAATACTAGTGTAGCCCCTTATTTTTATTTTTAGTGTAGCTCACTTATTGTTATTTTTGTGCCCATGTAGCCCCCATATTGTTATTATTGTGCCCCATAGAAGCCCACTATTGTTAATGTTGGGCTCTTACATTATTATTGTTATGTCGGATATGATTATATTATAACCCCTTAGACTCCTATATATAGAAATGAAGTTTTTTCATTTGAATCATCCAAGAATTGTTCATTTATGTAATTTAAAGGAGGTTTCCTCCTCGAAGAGGATATTTTCTAATTCATTGATCTATTATTTCTATTGTTTGTGAGATGGTTGCATAAAAGAAGATAGAGTTTGAGCTAGAGGAATAATCGTACTCTGTAGTAGAACAAGAATCAGAAGAGTAAGAGCCACAAACTCTAGTTTTGGGAAGATCAGTTCAAGAGAGAAGGCAATTAGAAAGGTATAGTCCATCTGTTTTTGTTCAAATTTTTCTTTATCTATTATTGATCACGGAACTTCTAGGGAGGTAGTATATTCAGAGGATGGAAAACTCTAGGAAGAGGCCATGGTTGATGAAAGGGCATCTTTAGACAAAAATAAGGCTTGGGATCTAGTGGAGTTGTCAGTTGGAAGGAAACCTATTGGAAGCAAATGGGTGTTTAAGAATAAGATGAATGCAGAAGGAAAGGTGGAGAAATAAAAGGCTTAGTTGGTAGAAAAAGGTTATTCCAAAGTGTCAGGAATTTATTTTGGTGATATTTTTTCTCCTGTTACCAAGTTAGCTTCTATTAGATTACTTTTATGTGATGTTGTTTCTTTTTATTTTGAGGTAGAATAGATGGATGTGAGGACAACATTTCTTCACAGGGATCTGGTAGAAGAGATCTAGATGAAGAAACTTGAAGGCTTTGTGGTGACAGATAAGAAATAAATAGTAAGCAGGTTAAAAAAATCTTTGTATGGGTTAAAACAATCACCAAGGATGTGGTATCAAAAATTTGATAGATATATATGGGGACTTGGCTTCACCAAAAGCAAAGTGGATCACTGTGTGTATTTTAAATTAATTGGTTACCATGTTATTTATTTGTTCTTGTATGTGGATGATATGTTGCTAATTGGAAATGACAAAGAAATTATCCAAGATTTGAAGACCCAATTTTCCTCCAGTTTCGACATGAAGGATATTGGTGCTACAAACTATATTTTGGACATGGAAATTAAACAAGATCGGGAAAAGAGGACGCTCTAGTTAAAGCAAATGAAGTATGTCGAGATAATATTGTGTTGAAGCCTCGAAAATCTCTACAACAACATTGGGGATAACCACCCGGTCCGGACCTTAAAAAAACAACTCCTTATCCATTTGTAGTAGTGGCTCCCACTTGTTTGACTAGGTCCAGTTACCTTTTCCCTATCGCTATTAGTTTAAAATTTATCTTTAATTACCAATAGAAAAGTATATAAGATCACTTCTTCTTGCTGATCGGGCAAGAGAATGACCCTTAAGCTGATTTGGGTTCAGCCAAACCAGAACTAAGATTTTGCCTCTTTGAGAAGAGGACTTAAAATAATGTAGAACTTAATCTAAATGCAAACTTATTCTATAATGCAAGCAAAAGAAACTAATCTAAGTCCTATCTTAATTAGGTATATATAAATCTAACCCAACTAAGAGCAAGATAATTGATTGATGAGAATTTAAATATGTCTGGATTTTAGTTAATGTCAAGCTAATGAAGAAATTCAATTAGCTCGCATTTGTGAATACCAAAACACATTATATTGAGACTATTTGACTGAAATAATAAATCAACAACACTCCGGAAGAAATTCACAAAAATGATATCAATTATCAAGTCAGTCAAGCTAATTAAACAATAATATGCGAAAGAAATTCGCAACACATTACTATTTAATAAATCAATTTTCAAGACAGATTTATGAGTAAATAGTTACTCAGAAATCAGAGTTTAATTCATAAGAGCAGAGATACATAACAACTTGAGACAAATTATCCATATCAACAAAAATGCATAAACATGAATAAAATGAAACAACAATTTTATTAACATAAAAATTAAAAATGGTATTTGACACAGAAATGCCAGAAATACCATTTAATTGAATCTTCTTCTCGGATCATGGTCTCTAACAGTACTTTACATTACTTGAATTTTTTCTTTCAAAACTAGAGCTGCAGAAATGCAAACTCTGCCCATCATGCATAATTCAAGATATAAAGAAAAAACCCTCATTAATTTTCAGATCTGAAATTTTCTCTCCCCTCTCCTACAATTCTAAATTTCTATTACAGAAATGCTTTTGGAAGTCTAGAATTGGAGAGAAGAGCAGCCCTCTTTTACATTTTGCAATCTACAATTTATAATCTTTCCAAAAGTATTTTGAGAAGAGAGTTTGTTGACGAAAAATCTGCCCAATCCAATTTTCATTGCTCAAAAATTTCAATATTTAATTGTTGTAGCCTTCTCATTGATTGAGATCTTTTTCTCCATATCCCTTCTACTATTTTTCCTGCAAAAAGAAATCAAAATGAATTAAGATGTAACAATAAAATCAAAATATCATTTCTGGCATTAAAACAAATCCAATCAAATTCTATTTAAATAAATAAAAAGGAAATTTGAGCTTTTATTGATGCTAATAACGATTTTAATTAACCAAGGATATTATTGATGCATAAATCTACAATTAGAAGAGGCTTGGGAAAATGAAAATGAAGAAAACAAAACTCAGAAAATTGATTTTATTTTTAGAAATTCAGAGCTTGATCTTTTATTTGATTTTTTACCCAATAAATGACCAAATCTGTTAGTGAAACATCATCAAAAATGTTCTCCTTGATTTTCTCTTTCCAATGAGCTGTCCTGGGCCTCATTTGGTCAAGTAAAACTCAATATATAAGCCTCCAAAGTTGATAAGTCAAATCTGATATAAATCTAGAAATTATTTTGTTGGGCTAAAAATCAAAATTTTAATTAAAAATTTAATCTTAAATTAGCCTACAATTAACTAATAATTAATTCTAATTTAATTCTTAATTATAGACTAATTTAATTATTTAATAACCTATTTATTAATGAATGTTAATCTAACTAACAAATATAATTAACTATTTATAAACAAATTAATCTAATTAATAATAAATTAAATTAAATTAATTATATTTTAAATAGTAATTATTTTAAATATTTAAATATTAAATTAATTATTAAACTAAAACTAAACTAAACTAACACTAATGTATATTAACTTATGTTAATTTTTAAACTAATACTACATTAATTTTAACCTAAAAATTAACACTAACATAATATTAAATTAATACTATATCTACTACTAACTAACATATACTAACCTTAATACTAACTAACACTACTTACTATTCTAATATTAACTTAATGTTAACTTTTAAAACTAATCTAAAACTACACTATCCTTAACGTATGAAAATACTAACTTAAAACAACACCACCAACTAATTTAAAATAACACTATGACTCTTTACCTTAAAATAACGTTACGACTCTTACCTACTTACCACTTAGAACGACGCTATATTTCATTACATCGGGGTTATAAACCTCATCACATCGCATAAAAACAATTAAACCTCATCGCATCGCATAAAAATAGATGTGATTCATCGCATCGCATGAATGTGACTCATTGCATTAAAAAATTCAATCGCATCACATCAGTTCATCACATTGCATGAAACCAAATAAACTCAATCGCATCGGAAAAACTCATTGCATCGGGGTTTTTAAAAGGATGTGGCAATTGAAATTTTCCCGATGCAATGTTCCGATTAATGCCATATATATATATATATATATATATATATATATATATATATATATATATATATATATATATATATATATATATATATATATTATTAAATTTTAATTTAATTAATTAATTAATTATATAATAATTAATTTAATTAATTTAAAATTTAACATTAAAAATTAGTTTTTTTTTGTTTTTTTTTAATGATGTTTAAACTAGATTATGAATTTATCTAAAATGATGTTTTGCCTATATAAGCTACAACCACTTTGACATTTTGGATTTTTCGGATTTTTCGAGCTTAGTAATTTATTTGAAAATTGGAGTAAATTATCGAAATCCCGATGCTTCGTTATTTGGCTGTATAAGTAAAAAAATGAAAAATATTAGTCATAACTAACTACAGGTTAATATTTTAAACTAAATGCATTATTGAACTAATTTTAAAAAATAAAATATTGTACATTTTACGCATTTTCTAACCCAGACGACATAATTGATTAGACTTCAAAGGAGTGATATTTACAAACCGGTTGACCAAATGAGACGAAACAAGCATCGACAGGAAGCTTATAAAAAATCGATTTCAACCAAGCAATCAAAACAAGAATCTAGCGAAGATGAAAAATCAATAAAATCATGAGGCAATTAATTTAATAAAAATCTTAAAAAATACTTAGCCAAAATTTTATAGAAAGGGTCCCCATTATTTGGAGTGAACAAGTTAAAAATGGGGGGGTTGTTGTACCGTACAACATATTGTAAAGGTTTAATATGAAGGATAGTAAACTGGTGAAGGTTCTTATTCATGTAGGTGTAAAGTTATCTATTGAACAATGTCCTATGACACAAGAAGAGGAAGAAGACATGTCCTGTGTTCCATATGCAAGTGTAGTTGGCAGCCTGATGTATGCAATGGTTTACACTAGACCATACATTGCACATGTAGTGGGAGTATTGAGAAATTTTATGTCAAAACTAGGAAAGGAGCAATGGAAAACAATGAAGCGGGTTTTTAGGTTTTTGTGTGGCACTAGTGATTATGGTTTATGCTACCAAGGAAGATAAGGATTGGACAAATTTTTGGACATTCGTGGCTTTGTTGAGGCAAATTTGGTTGAATATATGGATCAAAGAAGATATATAAGTGGGCATGTGTTTAACCTATTTGGAGGAGTAGTGAGTTGGATGAAAAAGATGCAGTCTATAGTGGCACTTTCAACTACAGAGGTTGAATACATGGCAGCCACTCATGCAAGCAAAGAAGAAATTTGGTTGCAAATATTGTGTTCAATTATGGGGTTGGTATAACGAGCTATAAGGATATACTATGATAGCCAAAGTGCATTTTTCTTGGAAAATAACTTTTCTTATCATTTGAAGACAAAAGACATTGATGTTCAATATCACTTTGTGAGTGATATGGTGTAGGAAAAAAAGGTTTTGTTGGTAAAGGTGGACACTTTGAAGAATTTTGAAGATGCATTGATGAATTTTGTGATCATTGAGAAGTTTTCTTTGAAGAGAAATAATGGGTGTTGTAGGGTTGGACCAATGACTAATTTCTCATGTGACCCCTTGTGTGGAATAAAAACAACAAGTGGGATAAGGTTGGGTATGTGATATTATTTCCAAGACTAGCTACATGCATTGTAAGTTTCATGGGCACAGTGGGGGGGTCACAGGGGTTGGCGGTAGCCCCACTATTAGGGGGTTTGCAAGGGGGTGGTAGACCCCCTGCACGGGGTCCGGGGCAACACCCCTAGAATTTCTCTTATGTGGACCCAAGGATGCAGCGGACCCAAAAATGGTGGGCGGACCTACCCATGGTTTTGTGCATGGTTTTTGCACATGGATTTAGGCATGATGGTTTTCTTCCCATTGTACTTTTTAGATCCGATCAATGCAACTATGGTTATGTTCTAATCCAAGGTTATCGAGTGGGGTTAATGAATTCTTCGACATATATATATATATATATATATATATATATATATATATATATATATATATATATATATATATATATATTGAAAGGAATAAAATGAAAAACAACTGGTAGTCTCAGTTTTGGGATCTAGGGGAAAATCTATGTGTATATTTGTTTTTTGTTCTCACCATTGTTTATTTTTGTGTTTGAAGAATTCATTTGTAGGTAATTTATGTGCAGGTTTAAAACCTACATATCTTAGTTAGGTAGTGTACTTTCAAATGATGATAAGCCACTTTCATCAACCTATAGGCATTTGGGAGTTCTTTGTCATACAATGTCCCATCTAGGTAGGGGTATTGGATGTGTATTTTTGGCATTCTTTACCTCTCCATTTTGGATTTAAAATTATGGAAGGAAATTGGGTATCCTTAGAAGTATTTTTTAAAATGTCACATTGTCGAATAAAAGGTTGTACTACAAAAAATTATCAAGAGGTTGTGCACCAGTTGCCTCTAATTCCATCCATGGTATAATTAGCTCCAAATAAATCCATCATCATTTGGTTAGCCACGATTTGTTTTTGATAGAATATTGATTATAGGTTCATCTATTGTGCTAGAATTTGGATGATCTCCTTTTCTAAAAGTTTGTTTTTTTTCCATACCTACCATGGCCTTTTATCTTTCCTCAATGACCTTTTATATCTATTGCTTTTTCCTCGACCACTTTATTTTTCAACTATGAAAGTTCCCCATGTTTAAATGGATTGCAATTTCAAAGAGACAATAATTTTCTTCCAATTATAGAAAAAGATAAGAATTGTTTTCCAATTACACAAGAAGACAAATATTTTCTCCCAATCTTTTGAAAAAGGACAAAAAATGTCTTCCAATTTTACAAGAAGATAAAAATTTCCTTTTAATTACACAAGAAGACCAAAATCATCTTCCAATTACTCCATAATGCATTAATTACCTTCAAATTATAAAAATTCCCTTCCAATTACCAAAAAATTGTCTTCTAGTTACACAACAAGACAAAATCTTGCTTCAAAATAACATAAGAAGATAAAAATATTATTTTTAATTACATTAAAGTGCATACCAAGTATTTTTTTTCACTATTATTGTGTGTGTATTCGCAAGATTGTTGTTTCGATGTTGAATGAGTGGCAAGCATAATATGGAAAATGATTGGAAACAACATGCACATGTTCTTTATGAGAATGCACACATGTTCCTATGATTAATGTTCTTCACCGTTAATTCCTTGCCTTCCATACTTTCCCTTCCTGTCATAATAGTCTTTGGAAAGAAAACACATGCATTTTTCTTAAAAGTGTGCACATGTTACTAAGAGTACATCCATGCTTTCATCACTTATCCTTTCCCATCTCTTTCTACCCATTACATCCCTCCTCTCTATCTCTGTCCCTCCCATCCCCTACCTACTCTCTCTCTTCCCCCTTCCCGCACCTGCTCTCTCCCTCTACCCCTCCCACCTAGCCTACATAGAAATCTAGAAATGGCATCATATGTAACCTACACCCTACCTATTTAAAATAAAATCACATCTCTTTCTCTCTCTCTCATGATTCCTCCTTCACAACAACAACCCCCCAATGTAGTGTTTCTCCCCTCTGTTGAAATTGGCAAAAAGAAATATTGAAAATGGCACCCAGGATGCTTCTAGTTTAATTTTCTGTTAATTAAATTAGAAGGAAATTGTAATTCCACATCACATGACAATGTGTAAGTGTTAACTAAGTCATGAATACTTAGTTAGCTTAGTCAGTTTTATTTGAGGGTCAAACTAGAGGCATGTAGAGTTATCTCTAAGTGTTAGGGGGTCCAGTTGCAGTTTATTTTTAGTTGTAATTAGTTAACTCAATTATTTGAGTTAAAATCAGTTTAACTAATTCTAACTCAGATATGAGCAAGTGATAGGTCCGGTGACTTAAATCTTATTTAATTCACATGAAGTGATAAATAAAATAACTGACAATTCACTATAAATATTTGTTACATCTCAGTTCTAAGGAAGACCCAATTGAAATTGGTGTTAAAGGGAAGAGATCTATAAGTTGTATAATTAGAAAATTTTACAGGTCATGCATGAGGTCATCAGGAAGCCTTGGATGTATTTCACAATATATTGATGGGAATTTCCTAATCAATAGGGGATCAATTAGTCTAGGAATGCATGAGTAAGGCTGGCCAAGTAGAGGCAAGGAAGTGGTTAAATATTGGAACATTCTTGCTTAGATTAGAGTGAGAGAGTCAACAGAGTGCAGAGATTTTTCAGGAAGGGAAATAACATTGTATTGTTTCATATTATTGAATTTATGTAATATACAGATAGCAGGGTTTTTAGCTAAGGCTTCCCCATATACATCTTTTTGTTGTGCGATTGATATTCTTTCTCTTTCTTGTTCATTTGATTGTGCGATTATAATTGGTTTCCACAATTTGTAAAATTGATTTAGTATTTTTTTTTAGCATATTACAAGATCAGTTGAATATATGTGGATTTTCTACATGGTATCAGAGAAGGAATCACTATATAAGAGAAGAACCAGAGTTTTTTTTTTGAATAGGTGAATTGAATTTGTAGATTTATTCCTTAGGAATAGCAAAAAATTAAGATGTCTTTCTATGGATTGAGACTCGAATATTCCATTGAGGGTAGTTAGAATTACATAAAATGGAAGGACAAGATGGAGAAAGTGTTGGAGGACAAAAATTTGAAGGACTTCAGAGAAAGTGATATTCCCAAGCCTACAACAATTGATGCTCAAAATCTTGATGCATTGAAGAAGAATGTAGTAAAGGTGAGAAAGATTATGTTAGGAATTCGAGATCATATTGTCTCAAACCTCCATGGAAAGTAAACTCCATATTCTATGGGGAAGGTTTTAACAAATCTATTTCAAAATAACCATGACCTTAGGAAGTTGGCGCTGAAGGACAAGCTCAGAAAGATCAATATGGAGGAGGGCGAGACAATACAAAAATACTTGACGAAGTTTACTCAATGTCAAGATGAGCTTGGAAGTGTTGGTATTACCATTCTCGAGGATAATTTGGTGAACCTAACACTTCTAAGCCTTCCCAAGAGTTGGCATAGCTACCATGATTCGGTAAATGGGAGGTAGAAGGTATCATAGTGGGATCGATTATGGTCTAACTTGGTACAAGATGAGATAGGGCGGAGCACCAAAGATGGGACCTCTTCCAAAGAAAAAGAAGAATATTTTGCATTATTCAGAAAAGACAAGAAATACAAGGGAAATAAGTCCCAAGTTGAAGGGAGAAAGAGAGACTAGTCCAAGATCAAGTGTTTTCACTGTCACGAGTATGAGAATTATGCCACGAAATCTCCACAGGAGGCAAGTAAGAAGGAGCCTACAGTTGCAGCAGCAGGTGAAGCTCTAGCTTCACAGTTCGAGCTTGATTTTACTCTCATTGCATGCATGTCCAACAATGTAATGGGGTGCATGTGGTATCTTGACAGCAGTGCCTCATTCCATATGACAAGGAATAGAGATATCTTCAATGACTTGGAGGAGAAGGAACTATAACAGAACATAGAGTTTGGATATGACGGAAGGTATAGCGCGATCGACATAGGTACAGTTACCTTTCAGAGTAAGTTTGTCTCCCCTCTCAAATTGACAGGTGTTTTGTTTGTTCTAGGACTAAATAAGAATCTTGTTTTCGTAGTGGTATTGGAATATTGTGGCTATGATGTGATATTTAGAAAAGGAAATTTTTTTCTTAGACTCATCACCATGGGACAGATTAAACAGATCAATGTGTGAGTCAAGAACCTGTATGCACTTGAGGTACAAGATGCATGTAAAGCTTTGAGGAGAAAATCAAAGGTCAGAGACTTGGTGGCTGAGAGGGAGCATAAATTACCTCTCAACATGTAGCCTCACAAGAAGCCCCAGAAGGTTATGGAGAAACCACAATTGGAGAATTAGAGAGGACTAAGTGGAGGCATCCACTCAAGCAGAGACCTCTAGTAGGGTGGAATTTAGAGCTAGGTGGGAAGAGGGAGCACATGCAACCATACCTCTAGGTGAGAGGTTAGGCGATGTGAAGGCATAATCCCAAGAGAAGAAATTTGGGTAGGGTCCATTGAGATGTCTTGTCTCATGGATCATTACCTTGCTGCGGGAGCCCACAGTACACAGTAGAAATATGGATCAGTGGTGATTGATGTAGTCATATGTTAGTGTGATAGATGTCATACACTAGAGCACAAATCAGAGTTGGAAGAAGTGTAGATGGCACAAATGCAGAGTTAGCAGTATCACAAATTCTTCAATAGACAATGCAATAACTAGTAGTTGTTAGAGGCTCTGGTGACAAATGCATCATACTGATTCAGTTTGGATGCTTTTTCAATTTTAGAAGTTGTAGTAGCAACAACACTAGAGAGAAGTGTTGCATGCAGAACATTCCAAAGGTACTGGATCGAGATAGAGTTGAATTAATTTTGAGGGAGTGTTGAAATTGGCAACAAGAAATATTGAAAATTGCACCGAGGAGACTTCTAGTTTAATTTTCCCTTAATTAAATTAGAAGGAAATTATAAATCCACTTCACATGACAACCTGTAAGTGTTAACCGAGTCAGGAATACTTAGTTAGCTTAGTTAATTCGATTTTATGGTCAGAATAGATGCATGTAGAGTTCTTTCTAAGTTTTAGGGGGTCTAGTTGCAATTTATTTTGAGTTGTAATTAGTTAACTCAATTATTTGAGTTAAAATCAGTTTAACTAGTTCTAACTGTGAGATGAGCCGGTGATAGGTCTAGTGAATTAAATATGATTTAATTCACATGTAGTGATCAATAAGATAGCTGATAATTCACTATAAATAGGTGTTGCATGTCAGTTCTAAGAAAGGCCAAGTTGATATTGGGGTTAAAGGGAAGAGATCTATTAGTTGTATAATTAAAAAATTGTACAGGTCATGCATGAGGTCATCAAGAATCCTTGGATGTATTTTAGAATCTATTGATGGGAATTTCTTAATTAATAGGGGCTCAATTATCCCAGGAATGCGTGAGTAAGGCTGGTCAGGCATAGGCAAGGAAGTGGTTAAATATTGGACCAAACTTGCTTATATGATAATGAGATAGTCAGCAGAGTACAGAGGTTTTTCAGGAAGGGAAATAGCATTGTATTGTTTAATATTCTTAACTTTATGCAATATATAGATAGTGGGGTTTTTAGTTTAGGCTTTCCCCGGATACATCTTTTTGTTGTGCGGTTGATATTCTTTCTCTTTCTTGTTCATGTGATTGTGTGATTATAATTGGTTTCCACAATTTGTAGAATTGATTTAGTATTTTTTTTATCATATTACAATATTAGTTGAATCAATGTGAATTTTCTACACCCCCTACTCTCTCTCTCTCTCTCTCTCTCTCTCTCTCTCTCTCTCTCATGATCCCTCCTTCACAACAACCCCCCCAACGTTGTGTTCCCCCCTACTCTCTCTCTCTCTCTCTCATGATCCCTCCTTCACAACAACTCCCCCAATGTTGTGTTTCTCCCCCCTACTCTCTCTCTCTCTCTCTCTCTCTCTCTCTCATTTTCCCTCTTCTCTCTTCCCCTCCTCATTATTCATCCCTGTTATAGAATTTTTTTCCTCATTTATCATAAGATGGATTTATTGGTTAGGGAAACATCATTTTCCCCTATGTAGACTTAAGTTTATCATAACCAAAAAAATTCCCAAATTTTGTATGTGAGATGCCCATATGAAAGTAGTCACATATGTGAAAGTACTGCTAAATAAACCCTCAAATGGATTAAAATATATTGGAAAAATATTAATAATGTGATTTTACAGGTAGGGTTTATGGGTTCACCGAAAAATTTCCTACAAGAGCCCATGGAATAACCACCCAAAATAATTTATGGTGGTATATATACTCACTTTGGGTGGCCCTCATGGGCATCATTAGCCTTCATATCATTCCTATGTAAAAATTTCCCTAGATTAGGTTTTTTGTTTTTGTTCTTTTAAGCACTCCCCTATCTCCAGGAAACCCTAGTTTCCAAGTTGTGGTGTTGAGTCATTCCTACATTGTATCTATAAAGCTTATATTGGAGGAGGATATCTTTACTGGCTCAAGTAGGGAGGGTCGAGAATAATTTTCTTCTCAGTGTTGACAACTAACATCAAGTGATTATGTAACTACCTACATGATGTTGTTATCAATAAAAGAAACCCATATTTTGTCCCAACTCTATTATTTATCATGTTATGAATGTGTAATGGAATTTTTTATATACTAACTTGTAATATATACTTGTATACATTGGATTTTGTTATTATGCTAACGGTTTCCTTATTAGTGTCATAGGTTTGCATCTCTAGAGCAAGAACAAGGACTGGATCCTAGGGATCAACATCAAACGTAGGACCCAATTGTGAGTCATCATTCCTTATTTCATGAATTTTAATGTAAGTTATATGATATTTTGAGTGTCCTTTATTGATTTTTTTTTTTCTACTCTATTGGGGCTATCAACCATAGCCTCAGGGGTTTCACTTCGCAACAATCCCTCTTTCCCTCCCTCCTAACTCTCTCTCTCTCTCTCTCTCTCTCTCTCTCTCTCTCACACACATATTCTCTCTACTTCTCCCTCTCTCTCCCCCCTAAAACTTTATCTATCTCCATTCCTCTCTATCTTTATCTACCTCCATTACTTTCCCTTCTCTCTCACTCCATCCCTCTCTCTCTCTCTCTCTCTTCCTTTCTTTCTATACCTCTCCCTCACTCCCTTATTATCTCCTTCATAATCCACCCCCACTCTCTCCCTACACACACACACACACACACATAGATAGATATATATGCCCCATCACTCTCTCTCTCCTCCTCTCACTCTCTACCTCACTCTATCTACCTCCAACACTCACCCTTATCACTCTCCATACCTCTCGATCTCTCTCTACCCCTATACTCTCTCTTCCCCTTTCTCTTCCCTCTCCCATATCTCTCTCCCTCTCTATCTCTCTTTATTTAGCTCCACATCTCCCTCATCTCTCCTCATTTCTCTCTTTCTCTCTCCCCTTCTCACTCATCATTTCTCCTTATTCCCCTTCATCACTATATTTCTCTAACAATATTCCTTTCTCTTTATCCCGTTCTCTCTCTCTCTCTCTCTCTCTCTCTCTCTTGATTGCACTACCTCCTCTCTCTTCCTCCTCCTTTCTCCCTTTCTCTCTCTTTCCATTCCTCTCTTTCTCTATCCCTCCCTCATTCCATACTTCTCAACAACCACATTCGACTCGATCTCAGACTCTTCATATCTCCCCTCTCTCACTCTCCCTTCTCTCCTTCTATCTCTCTTTCCCCCCTCTCTTCCCCTCTTTCACTATCCCTCCCTCATTCCATACTTCACAACAACCCCCTCCGACTCTATATCAGTCTCTTATTCTCTCCCTTATCTCCCTCTCTTTATCTCTCCCTTCTCTCCTTCTACCTCTCTTTCCTCCTATTATTTTATATATCCTCCCTCCCTATCTCCTTATCTCCCCCCCCCTCTCTCCCTCACTCTCTTTTTCTCCCGTATCACACTCTCTATCTCTCTCTTCTTTCCTCTCTCTCTCCCAAATATATCTCTACCTCTCTCCCCCTCACTCCCTCTATATCACTTGTTCTCCCTGCCTATCTTTTTATATTTACATCAATTGCTCTCCCTCCTCTCTATTCATCCCTCTTTGTCTCTCTCTATCCCCCCCTCCCCCCCCTCAATCCCTCTCTATCACTCCCCCCCCCCCCCTCTCTCCCTCCATCTTTGTCTCTTTCTATCCCCATCACTCTCCATCCTATCTTTCCCTCCCTATCTCTTTGTCTACCTCCATCTCTTTCCCTCCTCTCTCTCCATCCATCTCTATCTTTCTCTCATGCTCACTCTCTACCTCCCACTCTTTGTCTCTCTTTTCTTCCCTTCCTGTCCCCCTCACTCCCTCTTTCTCTACCCACCCAATTCTCCCTCTCAGACTCTTTATCTTTCTTCTCATCTCTTGTCTCTCTCTCTCTCTCTCTCTCTCTCTCTCTCTCCCCCCCCCCCACAATCACTCTTCCTCTCTCTAGCTCCCTCTCTCCCTCTATCTAACTTTTTCTATCCCTCCCTCCCTCTCTTCTTCTCTCTCTCCCCTCACTCCCTCTCTCTCTTTCTCCCCCCCTTCTCTCCCTCTCCATCTCTCTCTCACACACACATGCACAAATTATTGTCCTCTCTCTCCCTCTCCCCTCCTTGAACTTTATCTCTATCTTCCTCCATCCCTCCCTTACTACCACACCCTCCTATCTCTCTTCATCCCTCTCCCTTTCTCTATTTCTCTCCCCCCTCTCCCTCTCTATATGATCTTCCCTTCTCACATCTACGCTCTTGCTCTCTCCCTCCCTCCCTTCCTCTATCTCTCTCCCTCCCCTGCTCTATGTCTCTCCCTCCCACTCTCTGTCTCCTTCTCCCCCTTATCTCACTTCTACTATCTCGTTACCCCTCATTCTTCTCTCTCACTCTATCCCTCACTCGTGCTTTCTCCCCCTCTATCCCTTCCTCTTTCTCCCTTTGTCCCTCCCTATTGGTTTCTCTCTTTATTCCTCTCACTCATTCTATTTCTCTCTCCATATTTTCCTCTCAGTCACTCACTCACTCTCCCTATTTGACTCTTCCCCAACCCCCTACCCTCTTTACATGCTCCCCACCCCCCCCCCCAAAATAAAAATAAAAACCTCTATCTCTCTCACTCTTGACTTGTTACTCTTTGTCTCTCACACACTCAATATCCACCACCTCCCCCTCCCCCTAAAACTCTCTCTCTCTCTCTCTCTCTCTCTCTATGTCTTCCATGTCCCTTATCTCAACCATTTTCCCTTTACAAGAGTTCCTAGCTTTAGATATTGTGCACGTTGTTGGAGCTAAAAACTTGCACACGTCTTTTTTTATTTAAATTTTTCCTCGGTGGGAAGGTTACACACATGATGAATTGGTTTCTTTGTACATAGTTTTGGATGAAAAACGTAGCAGTTTGGGCTACAAATACATGAAAACCTCATTTTTTCTTAAAACCTCTAATATATTTTTTAAGTTAATTTTCTCTATGATAGAGAAATACATTATTCATGAAACCATAGACACATATAGAGTCAATTATACACATTCAAAGTATATAATTTTATGAGAATTAGTAGTGTTTTCTATTTCTTTTATATTTTTGCCTTACATATACGAGAATTTTACAATACATCCCTCTTTTAGTTCACCCATAACTTCTTTTTTTCCCCTTTTTTAAAATAAATTATATGGTGCATGAGACCTATAAATTGTTTGATAATGTTAAGGCCTTATAATTTCAACGATACAATGAATTTCATAATTTAAAATAAATAAATAAATAAATATATATATATATATATATATAAATTGAAAATGTATGAAAGTGGGTTACACTTTGCCCTTTTTTGAGAAAAAAATTTCATTTTTCGTGCTTCAACTTTCTGCAAACTATAACAATTTTTCTGTGTAGAATTTCATTTTGCGATAAAAATAAAAGTTGTGAGAAATTTTGTTAGCGTGTAACCCAGCTTCACGTTTCCGCCTATATATATATATATATATATATATATATATATATTAAAGATTGTCAATTTTGAAAAAAAATAATCGTACACAAACATAATATATTTTCTACATCTCTAGAAATTTTTTGTGCCAAAATCTTATCATTTAGGTACTCAAAGTTAGCACTAACAAAAACATATGCAATATATTTTGCATGAGAAATAACATACCACTCCTAGGAAAACTCAAAATTCACATAGTTATACACTATTTCTATAAATAAAAGTTTTATATCTGGAAGACTAATTTGTTTTCCTACATTTCATATCTTCATGACATTCAAATTTATTGTGGAAGCACCTTGAATCATCTCTCCAAGTTAACATATTCTTGTTTTTCCAAGTTTGCATTGCCATTAACATGTCATAAAATACCATGATTAGCTTCACCCACGGTAATAAAATTCTTACAAGTGTGAATAATATATACCAATTATTAAATTTTATAGACTAGGCTTCCAATGTCTTATCAATTCATCATAGTTTTAAAAAATATATCAAAATTTATTAAAAATGTATACTTTATTTGTTTTTTACAAAAATACAAATATTGATAGTAAAACATAAATAACAACTTTTAATAATAAAAACATTCTTCATAAAATTTATATATATATATATAGAGAGAGAGAGAGAGAGAGAGACAGAGAGACAGAGAGAGAGAGAGATTCATCATTATATACAAATATTAATAAGGTAAAAACAAATTACAAATCTCTCTAAATAGATATAGAGGTTAGAAGAAATTGGGAAAGCTCGTTATTTATTAGGATATACAAATATTAATAAGGTAAACACAAATTACAAATCTTTGTAAATGGATATGGAGATCCGAAGGAATTGGGAAATCTCATTATTGAAAAGTTTAGAATAAAGTCAACTTAGGAAGAATTGGCTATTTGTAGAAATTGGTCTAAATTGTGTTGTTAGTTTAGTGGGCATTATGGTAGATATTGATAGTAGAAAATATAAATTGCAAAATTGCATAATGAAAATATTTTTGATAACATTTTTACAAATGTACATACATTGATCATGATATACATATACATATGTTAATAAGGAAAACATAAATTTACAAAATCTTCAAAACATCCCTCCTTTTGTTTATCCCTAACTCATTTTTTTCCTTAATCTTTTGAAAACAAATTATATGGTGCATGAGACCTATCAATTATTTGATAATTTCAAGACCCTTTTAAGTAGCACTAAGAGAAGGCCTTGTAATTTCAAGGATACAATTAATTTTGTAATTTAAAAAATATATAAAATAAAGATTATCAATTTTGAAAAAAAAAAATTGTACACAAAAATAATATATTTTCTACATTTCTAGAATTTTTTTGTGCCAAAATCTCATCATTTAGGTACTCAAACTTAGCACTAAAAAAAACATATGCAATATATTTTGAGTGAGAAATAACACACTACTCCTAGAAAAACTCCAAATTCACATAGTTATGCACAATTTCTATAAATAAAAGTTTTATATCTAGAAAACTAATTTTTTTCCTACATTTCATCTTTTCATGCCATATTCAAATTTATTGTGGAAGCACCTTGAATCATCTCTCTAAGTTAGCATATTCTTGTTTTTCCAAGTTTGCATTGCCACTAACATGTCATAAGAGACCATGATTAACTTGCACCCACCTTATTAAAATTCTTACAAACGTGAATAATATATAACAATTATTATAAACTAGGCCTCCAATGTCTTATCAATTCATCATAGTTTTAGTTTATATATATATATATATATATATATATATATATATATATATCAAAATTTATTAAAAATATGTGCTTTATTTATTTTTACAAAATACAAACCTTGATAATAAAACATAAATTATAATAAAAACATTCTTTATAAAATATCATAATGTATATATATATATTCATCATGATATACAAATATTAATAAGGTAAACACAAATTACAAATCTCTCTACATAGATATAGAGGTTAGAAGGAATTGGGAAAGCTCATTATTTATCATGATATACAAATATTAATAAGGTAAACATAGATTACAAATCTTTGTAAATGGATATAGAGATTCGAAGAAATTGCCAAAGCTCATTATTGAAAAGTTAAGAATAAAGTCAACTTAGGAAGAATTGGCTATTTGTAGAAATTGGTCTAAATTGCGTTGTTAGCTTAGTGGACATTATGGTAGATGTTGATAATAGAAAATACAAATTACAAAATTGCATAATGAAAACAATTTTGATAACATTTTTACAAATGTACATATATTGATAATGATATACATATACATATGTTGATAAGGAAAACATAAATTTACAAAATCTTCATAAAGGAAGATAGAATTCTCGAAGGAATAGGAAAAGCTCACTACCATAAAATTCACTATAAAGCCAACCTGACAAAGTATTTTTCACTTTTAGATATTGGTCTTCAGCATCTTTTGTCTCTCTAGTGGGCATTGTTATCACTTCTATTTTTTCATTTTTTTTCTCCAACCTCTCTAAATTCTCTAATATTATTGAACAACCATACACTCTAAGTTTTTGGAGTTGTTTGATGTTCAAATAATGTTCCGGAAACATTTTTAATGTTTCACATAACATTATAGTGACTATTTTGAGTGAAGGCATTCCACCCTCTTCTATTATAGGGAACTCTTCTAACTCCTTTAATTTAACTATTGATAATTGCTCTAATAAAGGAAAAGCTCCTCTCTCACCGAACTCTTTAGGAAAGCTCTTCAACTCAGTGCAGTTTACAATATCTAATCGCTTTAAACTCGTAAGTTGATGTAAATCAGGTAACTCCTCCAGCATAAAACAATTCCATAACCGTAGAACAGTTAAATTATGAAATTCATAAAACTTACTTTCCATCCTGGCCATATCCGGACAGACTAAGTGTAGTTTTCTCAACTTTGAAATACTGAAGATGCCATGGGGTAAAGTCGCCATTTGAGTAAGCGTCAATTCAAATGTCTCCATATCGACCATACTCCCCAGCGTCTCATCACTAATAGCTGCTCCATTGTTGTCTAGATGTAAACTATTAAGTTGAGTTAAACTGCGCAAACTGTTGATTGAAGCCGCTTTTTGGGATCTCTTCTGACCTGCTTTCCACGTCATACTGTCGCAATAGCTAATGTACAGATGCTGCAAAGACGTGAGGCTTGAAATACTACTTGGTACACATTTCAAATCTCTACAGTAGCCAAGGTTCAGATACCTTAATGATCTTAACTTGTGAAGGTCAGATGGTAATCCCGTGATTTTAGAGCCTTCCAGATTAAGGATTTGGAGGGCTGCGAGATTTGTAAAAGATGCAGGCAACCTTTTAATGGGCACATCTGCTAACTTCAGACACACCAGCTGTTTCAAACACCCCACACTCTCTGGCAATGACTGGATTTCCATGGAGGTCAAATCCAAAATCTTAAGGGAGATCATACTCCCAATCACTTTTTTGGGAATTTTTGTGAAATAGTTTCCAGCCATTAGCAATGAAGATATTTCTGGAGCTCTCAATGACTCGGAAAGTGAGCTCAAATTGTTGGATTGCAACACAATGCGAGTGCGGAGTGAAAATTCATTTTCATTCACATCTGTCAAACCCTTCCCTGCGCGGCAGTAGAAGTTTTCTTCAGCCTCGGCAATTTGTATTGCCAGTCCACGTAGGATGTCGTGCATCCGGAAACATATAATGCGCCCATCCACGTCTTTCAGGGTCGGTTCGATCAAACACCGATCCGCCAGAACGTTGACGTACATTCTTCCCAACTCGAATGGGTCGTGGCCACCCTCATTCTTTCCAACGAGTCCTTCTCCCACCCACAACAAAATCACCTGGCTTTGGACCTGAACAACTTGGTCTTCCAAGAAGGCAGCACCTAAGTAAAGAAAGGCCAATTGGAGATGAATGCTGCCAAGTGCGTCGTAACTCAACCTTAGCCGATCATAGACAGCTTCTTCGTCTTTGCTCTTCTCCTCTGGCAGCCTTTGGACAGCGAACCCCCACTCCTTTGCGTCAGTAATGCCTGCCATTGCCCTTCCTACTGCTTTGATGACAAGGGGAAGCCCTCCACACTTGTGACACACATCCTTGGCCGTTTTCTCAGGGATACCCGCTCGCACTTTTCCATTATTATATGGAAAAGCATAATAACAAAACAAACGCCAACTATC
Organism: Pinus albicaulis; assembly: GCA_034641835.2. Classification (NCBI taxonomy): domain Eukaryota; kingdom Viridiplantae; phylum Streptophyta; class Pinopsida; order Pinales; family Pinaceae; genus Pinus; species Pinus albicaulis. The sequence continues at coordinate 1,688,757,164 of CM076575.1, read as the reverse complement.
TTCCTCCATCAAATCACCCACTCTGATTGGGGACTCCTCTTCAACTCCCATCTCCAAGAGCACTCTGGAATTCCTGGAGCTGACAATAATTTTGGAGTTGGAGAGTTGAGTTAGGCTGAGTAAACCCAAATCCTCCAGCAATTTAGCACCGTGTTCCCATACATCGTCGAAGAAGAGGGCGAACCTCTTTCCCTGCAGAGCCTCGGTCGACGGCGTGTTTACAGCCTCTTCGTTTAAATTTGTATTGGGATCTATAACCTTTCTCTGCATGCTTATTTGTTGATAGAGTTCTTTCCGAAGACTTGAAATAGAAGGAGACTCAGAAACAGTGAGCCAAATCAAGAAACCATCGCTAAAGAGATCTCTCACCTTTTGATTGTTGAATAGTGTTTTCAGAAGCAGAGTCTTGCCGGAACCACCCTTCCCAAGCACGCCAATTCGGGAGAAGGGAGAGTTGGACTCGGCATCGGTCACTAATTCCTCTAGCCTTTCAAGAGCGCTGTGTTGTCCCACAACAATGGGTTCGTTGATGACGATGCCCGTTGAAGTTACAGGTTCAGATGTGGTTGTTGAAGAAGAAGAAGAAGCTGCCAAGGCTTCGACGCTTTGCTTAATGTGGCCAAGGCCCTCTAGGACGCTTGCCCACCCCATGAGACTAACCGATTCAAGATGCTGAGTGATTTGTGTATTGAGACGGGTGATCCTTCTACTGGTTCGATACCGAGAAATGACGTCATAACTGGGTATCGTGCACTCTTGCGCCATTGTTGATGCTTTTCGGAGAAGGCTGTCCATCCTTTTAAGCCAATCATTGACAGCTGATGGCTTCATAATAATAATACCGCTTTGAGCTGAAATTGGAATTCCTCTCTTCCTATTCAATGCCAGACGATGCTGCTGGATCTCGTTGATAGTAAGCTCAATTCTCATTACCAGATCTCTCAGAGAATTCAACTCCTCCCTGCAGCGGAGTGCAATTCCTGCATGATGGCGGATTTGGCTGATGGCAAAGCAAACACTCACCCCAATAAATCCAGAGACGAAGCCAGGATCATGAGGCAACATGATGTGATATTTTCGGTAACACACTACAAGAGAGCAGTAATAACAACCAAAGCACTCACAGACCAGAGGGATGAATATATATATCCCAAACACACCCTTCCTTCAATAATGCACACTGCAAAACCAAAATCAATCTCAAGAAAGGTAACGAGAAAAACCAAATACAAGATAATGTCAAGTAATACAAAAGCGCTAAGTATCTGCAATTAGGCAAAGAAATGCATATTTATAGGAGAGTGCCCACTGCCATGCCAGGAAGAAGCACCATTTCAAATTTTCGGGTTTTTGTTTTTTTAAGTACAATAAGGAAAAAAAATGGGGGAAGGTGCTTCGTTGCTTCAGTGACAGAAACACCATCGTGACAAACAACTAGTGAAAGCATATGCGGAAGGCACCAATGTGGAGCCTACCAACTCCTTTTCCCAGTTTTTCAACCAGATTATTATCATGACGTAAAACGTTAAGCACAACTTTCTTGACCTAAACTTAATTTAAACTAACGTGATAGGTAAAAATTATATTTAATACCTTAAAAATGATAATATTGTATAAAATAAGCAGATTTCATAAGAATCATTTTATTAATGATAAGTATAAAATTTTAAATTTAAATATTAAAAAAAAAACATTTTATTTTATATTATAAATTTAAAAAATTATCTATTTAATTTTAATATTAAATTATATTTTTAATGGTTACTCAATTGTATAACACAGTGATATCTTTTTAAAATAAAAATTTCAAATCAATTAAGTACATGGACCTACAATATAATTGAGCATTTCAATTGAACAAATTAAATTTGAATTAAATTTTCTAAACAATAATAGTCCAGGAATCCCACCGACTTTCTCCACGCGTCTTTGAAAGTGATGGTCTTCGAGTGGCCACGTGGTGCGCATAAATCAATCACTTTTGAAAAAGACAAACGAAAGAGCTTGTCCCCCACTCACACAACTTTTTTAAAGGAACTTCCCAAGCAAGAGCGTTTAATTGGTCCAGTGGTATTCTTAAATCAATCACTTATGAAAAAAAGACGAGGGCAAAAGAGGCTGCCAGCACTCACATGTGAAGCATTTACTCTTTAATTGGCCACGCGGTCATCAAAAAGGCGTGCAATCACTTCGTTTCACGGCAAAGAAAGAAAGAAAGAATTTTTAATGTATTTAAGATTGAACTGTCAAAGATAAAGACAACGTACAAAATCTAGAGGATGGATGCTTGAAATGTGAACCATTAAAAATAAATCTCAATTCATGCCAAGATTACAATAATAATATATTACTTTAGCTTTACCATACCTAATTTTGTAATTGACATCTTAGTTTACCTTTATTATATTTAATTTTGTATTCGCTCTCTTTCTCACAAGAGTGTATCTCCGAAAGATTCGAAGTACCCATAAGCTTTTGAATTTGTCCCGTGTTTTCGTGGATTAATGAGAATTTATGATATGAGAAGGAAATATTTACACAACACAAAACACAAACTTCGAAAGGTCAGAAATTCTTAATTGGAATGAGCCTCGAACTTGCACTTGAACTTATGACAAAAGGTATAAATTTGATAATAAAACACATAGGTTGGTCACCTCATAATGGAAGGAGAATAAATGTATGGGACATCAAAAGCAGGTTTTTGAGAAACAAAGCATGACTTTAAAGCATTCCAAAGGTGGATGAAAGATCGAAACTATGTGCATCTATGGGACATATCTGAGTGGGATGAAAATAATGGTTTGAGGCAAAATTGGATCAACATTAAAGATGTAAAGGATTTAAGCTCCACCTACTTGTCTTTCATGTATGCACTAAAAGGCCATGCCTTTGTAGGCAAGTACTTTGTAGATGAAAAAGGATGGACTAAAGAGAACAAAGTCTTTTTTGTCAAAAAAATCTATAAACTAGAAAAGAATAGACTTGAAAACACTCATGCATGTACAATATCGAAATCAATAGCACGAAGATGGAATTCCCAGGGTAAATGCCTTTTGTTGCCTATTGGCGTATGGGAAAATCCTCATCTCTGGAAAATTAAAAAAGATAAATATAAATTGTCCCTCTAGATGTGCTTTATGTCAAAGCTCGAAAGAGAGCACCCCCCATTTGTTTATGGAATGCAACTATGCAAGAAATATTTGGGAGTCAGCCCTGGAAGAGCTCCAGATCTTCACGAATATACCTAAACACTGGACCTATATGTTTCAGATTTGGTACTTAGATTGTAATATAAACCCAACAAGGAAAAAGACCCTCAAAAGAGGTATCAATGCCCTCCCAAAATGCATCTATTGGAGAATCTAGCTGGCAAGAAACAAATCCATATTCAAGAACAAGTTTCTCCTAGCTCCTCCCTCTGTTGCAAAAGCGAAAGCTTTAATGTTCAATGCCCTATCTTCAATTGGAATTTTGGGCAATTGGGAGGAGAACCTCAACACTAGAGAGCTCAATTGCCTCCAAGGGCTCAAACCTAGAAGCACCATCAATATAGGAAGTTTTAATCCAAAATCCCCTCCAAGTTGGGAGCTAATACTAAATCAAATTGATCTAGAGAATTGGGAAACACAAAAGGGAAGTTACATATTATACTTCGATGGGGCTTCCAAAGGAAATCTCAACCCTTCTAGAGTAGGAGGCCTGATGAAAATCCTACTAGATGACTCTTTTTGTCATATTCCTAGGGTCTAGGCCATTTTACCAATATTGGAGTTGAGGCCTTATGATGCAAGCAAAACCCACTTTTCTTGCGATTATGACCCGAAGTCATTTATGTGAGTTGGATTCTCAAATCCTCCTGAATCTTCAGCCCAAACAACATGTCCTTTTTTTTAAATTTTTCTTGCAATTAATTTTGAATTTCTCGTGTTCTGCAATTCATATGTTGAATTTCATGTGATTTCATTTATGCCTGTGATTCTACCTAGGTGTAGAAATTAGTTGTTCAACTAGAAACTAAGCACATTCACAGAGTCATCTATGCTTTCAATACAAACAATCAATTTCCATATTCATATATAAACAAATTAATTTCCCATAAATGAATGCTTTGCCCCACAAATCCATCTCCCAATCTCTTTACAAGTGAGTGTAAAAAGGAATTTTATCCTTAAACATAGCATACTTGATTCTTGAATACAATAACGATTTACCATGTTATTTCCTCCATGGAAATGCCCTTTACTTTGAGATTTGATTCAACATTGGAACTTGATTTACAAGAGCATATAAAATAAACCATTGCTTGCCTTCAACGCACTTCTAATGGTGAATGACATCTCACACAATTATATTCTGAAATACTCCCACATTTAAACTCGCCTAAAATAAGGTTAGGAGGTAAGCGATAACACTACACATTCATTTCATATGAAGCTCGACTATGTAGGTCCCACCTCGAGGTCAGGGTCGAGGCTTGGGCTAACTTCTTTTAAAATTTCATTTTTTGCGACTAGCTAGCCAATTCCTAGCTCGATTGAGTGGAGCTAGGGCTACTTATTTTAAAATTTCATTTTTTGTGACTAGCCAACCAATTCCTAGCCCAACCGAGTGCAGCTAGGGCCTGCCTCTCATGATATTGTTTTTTGTTGTGGCCTAAATGGTTTCTCCAATTCCTTTTATGCTTTTGATGACCCTCAATTCTTCATTGTTTGAGTTGTGAGTTTTGAATACTAAGAGGATTCACGTAGCTTTCTTGCTCCCAACTTAAATATGCCAATCACACACAGTGAATGGGAAATTCATGGAATTTTCCTTATACATGGATGAATTATTCATTAAACAAAGGCATAATTACAAGTTGTTGCCTCTTGAGGCCTCTTCAATTCTTCAATAGCCACCACACTCTCTTTGCACATTAATTGAATCGATTCAGAGACATATTCCCTTTTGTTTGGCTCTAACATAGCTTTTGACATGATATCAAACATAGAAAATAAACATTGAAAAGTACCAATTCTATTAATCATTCAAAAGGATGTATTTACAAAGATATACAATGGTGTTGGACACCTAATCCACCAAGGGTTATGGTATGGAATATGAACGGTCATTGGAGTCCAAGAGACCACTTGAAATATGAAAACTAAGGGTCATAAGGCATTGTATAAATATGTATATCATTGTGAATAAAATGTATCTCATGATTTAACTTAATCTTGTCTATTTTTATTAGTGTTTAACATGGTATAGAGTAGGTGAATACCCGCCCTTTTCAAATTTTAGCCACTTGTTTTGTGGCCTTCAATTCTACCATTTTAACTTGTCATAGCTAGTTTTTACATGGTTATTTGGTTATGATCCAAGCAAGGCATGCAACCTCTCTTGTCACACTACACATTTTTTATTCCTTGTAACTCCATTCAAATACTATTTTTAGTATATGGCCACCCTCTTATATTATCTAACCCTCCACTGCTTTATCCATGCAAAGAGTATTAGAGTCCCTATGCTTGCATTACTTGACAGACTACATTATCTGACCCAATGCCTCTCTCTATCATTACGGCCAGACTTGGCTACCTCTTGGAAAACTTTCCTTTAATATGGTCTACCTAATCCCTAGCTATTGCAGTCTGTGTAACATCGGTCACATTGCATATCCTTTATTTTTTCCACCATACCCATTTGTGTCAGGATCCTGAGGTCGTCAATTCAAAAACCCTTGGGCCTGTTCAATTTCTTTTGTTTTCGTTATTATTGTTTGTTTCAGAACTGTTGAATAATTTCATGGTATCCTAGATGTCGTTTGTTTACCTCTATTTAAAATCTTGATTCACACATGAGGTAGGGCTTTCACTCTTATGCATTGTCACTGCATTTCAGTGTCACTAGTCCGTAAATGTTGTTGCATCCCCACGCTCATATTGAACCATACTGTCGAATACATAGAATGAATCCTATATTGGTGTTGTTGAAAAAGATATTCCTCTTACTAAAGCTCTTGGAGGAGAACACTCTAGTTTAGATTCAAACCTAAAATCACAAACCTTGGTTTCATTGAGAGGGTTGTGGGTTGAATCATTGTAATGAATTTTGTGTCAGGACCCCCCTAGACTCTAAACTTGGCATGCCCTGCATGATTATTTGAACTAGTTTAGTGATGCTAGAATAATAGAAAAATGTAGCTTCACGTTCATGGGGCACTGATTTAGCTTATGGATCAAGGTTTGCTAAGACTGCTTGTGGTTCAACGTGAACAAACCAGGGTTCTTGAGATTAATTATTGTGACCAATGAACTTGGTTGTTGGGTGGAGAGGAGAAGTAAATAATTAGATAATTTTATGTGGTTGACTCCCACACATCACATTTTAGCTATTGTGGAGACGAGAATCATTGAGAGGACGTCGAATGTGGTGTCTTATATAAAGGAAAAAATATGCCCTGCCAGTAGAAATGAGCTTGGATACCTTTGACATACCAATTAACTTGCAGAAATCTATTATTCTTCACATTTTCAAATATTATTCTAGAATGGACTTTATGTGATTCAAAAGTTAATATCTGTTGAAATCATCTTGGGGCACCCAATTCCTTGCAAGTAACTTATCAAGTACGTAGTTTGTTATAGCATCATTTTCACCCTCAAGTGATTTGTGATTGTCTTTATGGCTTTGGGCACCCATTCCCACAGACTTGAACAAAATTCATTAAAAAACAGTGTTAAAATTCCCATACGCGGGTATGCCCAGACTTTTCCGCGTGTATACGCGAGTCCATATGTACTTTTCCGCGTATGCCATTAAAATCATTAAAAATATATATAAAAATTCCCTATTTTCAGGCTGGGTTGATGGTTACTCCAGTAGTTCAACCACCCCAGCACGTGGCCAACTGTTTCCAACTGATTGAAACTACTTTGAAGGAGTATAAAAGCCCCTCATGTGTATGGCCTAAGGGAGAGAGAAATTTTATAGACATTATACTCTGTTGGAATCCCAGTTCAAGTCTGATTCCCCGTGCCTCCTGCACTTTCCCAGATTTATACAGGAAACCCTTGTTTCCTGGAGATGTTCATCCATTTATATGCCATCTCGAGTGCACAAGTCTTGAAAGTATCTTAGTGAGGCAAGGGCGGGACGGATCCGGATGACGGTCTGTTCGAAGATCCTGGAAGGATTCAGGTGATCTCTCCACTCTTTATTTCTGTACATGCTATTCGTAATAATGAAGAACCATCTTGTTCCTGAACTTGCGTGTTAACATCTATTTGCATATGTGAAAAGATTGATTATTAAGCATTTATTATGGTTTTTGCAATGTTTCACATGGATTACACTAATGTTTAGGAGAAGTATATGCTGTACAACTAGGTTTCCGTGCACGTTCTTTCTTGTTTCCAGGTTGAAGGAGGAAGAAGGGCTGCTGGGGGTTTGGACCCCGCGGGATCTACATCGAACATAGGACTTCGGGTGAGTTCTGATATCGTTGTTAACTAGTTTTTTGCATTCAAGTATGGTTGTGTGTGAGTCCTTCTGAATAGCATGCCCTGCTCTGTGGAGGTTTAGACCCAACAAACCTCTAGGGTGATTTTCCCCAAAACAGAACTGGCGACTCCGCTGGGGACCACATTCTTGTGATTCCCCTGTTGGGTGGTTTCAGCTGTTTGATAGGTTTCCAACAGTTTTAACTTTTATTTCCAGTCCAGTTAACTCTTTCTCAGTCAGACTGAAGTCCTGGTTCCTTATCCAGGCTTGATCTTTTTTATTTTTCATTATTTACCTTTGCATACGCAGGTTTTTCTGTACACAGACTCGTATACACGCAGTTTTTGTTAAAGGGAGTCGCGTATACGCGGGTTTCCTTTAGCACAGTCGCGTATGCACGCTTATTTCCAAATTGTCAAGTAGCGTATGCCTGGGTGAATTTTGAAATTTTGGATTTCTTGGCTTTTTAGTCCTGTCTGCCTATGGAAACCTGTTCCTGCAGTGTCTTTGTATCCTATGGATTGTGTAGAAAGTGGTCTTTGGTCTTTTCTCTCTCTTGTTTGGTTGAAAACTAGCTTATCTGGCAAATCTTGTTTCTTGTGCTTGCATTTCTGGTTCGAGTACCAAGGTCTCTTCCTGGGGATTCTTGGTTGTTCTGCTTTATCAGAACAGAGAGCCTCTGCTCATTTACTCTTTCCTACCTTTGTGTCTTGCTTTGCACTTCGATTTTTTCCCATTTCTTGGTTGGTTTTCTTGAGTTCAGTTGACTAGGTCTTGTTGCAACTTTTGAAGAGTCTTTCTTGGTTCTTTGAAGTTTTTGTTTGCTGCAAGGTTGTACTATTCTTCTAGGCTGAGTTATTGAGTTTCTTGTCTTCTTTTGCTCATATAAGTCTTGCTACTAAGTAGCCCTATAAGACTTGGAGAATTTTTGAAGTTTTTTGCTTGAAATTCAGAGTTGTTTGGCTTGGGATTTGATAGTTTACTTGGTCTCTTCGAGCTCTTCCTTTTTATAAAATTCAAAAGCTCAAAAAACATTTTGTTTTGTCATTTGCTTTTGTTTTGCATTTTTGTTTTCGTTTCGTTATATCGTTTGAAGCTTTGTTGAGATTTCTTCCCTTTGGTTTTCGACTTGATTTCGGAAAGGAATTATCATTGGTTTCTTCCTCTTGTTTCAAGTGTTTCTGATGTCTTTATACTGAGAGTTTATGACTTCGAGAACTAGCTTTGTGGACAATAAATAAGTGATAAAACTGAAGGATCTTTGGGAAATTTCTCTCTGCTTTAGTAGATTTTTCATCTTAGAATTTGCATGCTCTTAGTGATTTGCATCAGGTGCACTTAAGCATTTAGTCATTTTCATAGTTTTTGTGAGTGTGAAGTTTGTTATCTGAAAAGAAAAATAAATTTTTTTAGTCTCGTAGAACCTGTGTAGAAGTTGCTTTTCATCGAAAGACAATTACTGCATTTGCATGTAGTTTGGTTTTTATTAATTTCTTTTCTGCGTCAAAACACCACAAGTTTCATTTCCGTATCCCTTTGACTTAACATAACAACCAATTAAAATAAGCGATTTAATTTAAAAGCAACTAGCAAGTTTTTAAGTGTCATATACCAACTAGCTAGGTTGTAGGGCCTTGGATTAGGTGAGTGGAGAGTTAACTCTCCAAGGCCGCTCAAACAAAACATAGAAGTTGATTAATTGAGCGAAATCCAACTCCATTAGGTGGACCGGGAAAGCTCTCCTCCAGAGAGTCAAGCGCGAGGGGAAGTGAAGGCTGAGAAGAGAGATACCCCCTCTCTGATTTGCTGAATCTGACCTCAAGACCGTTCCGCCCGGCTTCTGATACGGATTGGTGCCCATAGTTGCCACTCCTAGGTTCCACATAGGTGAATGTGGGGGGGAATACCCGTGGTACCTGAGGCAGACGTCGATCCACTTTCAGCAGTACTTCTAGGGGGTGCCCTTGCGAAGCTTGGGTACTTGTGCCGGCAAAGGCTATCATTAGGAGGTCGGTGTAACTGTTTCTGTTACCTTTCCTAGTAGGCCTGGGCTGTAATTATCCCAGACTACTTTCGGGAGGTCCTATATTTCACTTTCTTGTATTTTGGTGTCTGGTCCTAATCACCCGGAGTGGAAATACCTGAAGGCTGTTTGCTTGATTGTATCTCAGGGATTTCTTTTTGTAGTGAGTGCTCTTTGCTCCTAGCTTGCCTAGCTTTATATTTTTTGAGTCTAATTAAAATTTGTTAAAGTGGCTGATCAAGCGCCTCGTCGATCGAGGAGAATCTGGGGGTTATCTCCCGAGAGTTCAGAGCCTTCTTCAAGAAGGCGTAGGAGTAGTTTAGCAGGTGAGTATCACCCTGTGATGTCTGACGCAGTGGAGAGAGATCCGCCACAAGGGTCTGAAGGTTTCGTAGCTGATTCTGGTGTTGGTTCCGAGAGGAGCGCTCCGCTCACCTCGCGAGTTTTATTTCCGCAGGAAGAAGAAGTTCAAATAGAGGAAGTACCTGAACCCTCTGTGTCACTTCCATCTCCTCTTCCTCCTGATTATCCGTTCATTGTTGAATACATCAGACCTGAGTTAGAGATACCGGAAGATCCTCCGTATTATACATACCTTTCTATGGCCATGACTGGGAACACGGCTTCTGTTGTGAGTGCTGTAGGCATTCAGACTCCTGCTTCTATTGAAGGGGGAGGCACTATTTCTATATCTTCGATTGATTCTAGTACTGCTGTGTTTGGCTCTGGTTTCACCCAAGCACATGCTTCCCAATCTGATCCCTTCTGTTTTGGAATGCCCACTAGTGGGATTCCTTCTTTTTCCTTTTCCACTGCTGCAGCTGGATCTACACCCATGTCTTCCATGGCTAGTGGATCAGCTTCTTTTCAGGGGTTCCCCTTTGGAACTGGGCACATTCCTAGTTCCAATCCTTCTTTAGGGTCCTTTCCGTTTACTTCTCAGACCCAGAGTTTCAATCCTTGGTCTGAAGGTCAGAATTCGACCACTTTTACAGGATGGAACCCTATATTAACTACAGTGGGGGCAGGGAATCAGTTTTACGCTGGTCACCAAGGGAATACTTCTTTCCCTTCATCGAGTGCTTATCAAACCTTTTCTCCTCTTTCTAATGCCTGGAACCCCTATCAGGGGCTTTCCTCTTCATTTAATACTTCAGCGGGGGGAACTGGTCTGGGCTTTGGTAACTCTGCGTTGGGAGGAGGTTCTTCTCCTTTTTCTATGAGTCCTTTTTGGAAACCTGGTGCCTCATCAAATCCAGGGTATTCTTTTCAGAATGTTGGGAATTCATCCTATCAAGGATGGAATCTTCAGGCTCCGCCTCGTTTACCTTTTCTGGCAACGTTAAACTTGCCAGATCTCTCGAAATTGACTAATGATCCGATCCGTTATAGTCCGGGGTGGCCTCCGGTTCCCACCAAACTTCCTTCAGACATTCCAAAGTTTGAAGGCAAGAATGGAGAGGATCCGGCTGATCACATCACCACGTTCCATTTATGGTGTTCTTCTAACTCCCTGATCGATGATTCGATTAGGTTGAGATTGTTTCAATGCACCCTAACTGGAAACGCTGCCAAATGGTATATTGAGCTAACTGGGGGCAGTTTTGCTACATTTGGAGAACTGGCTGTTACATTCCTAAACCATTTCCAGTTTCCAGTCCGTTATGACGCTGGGACTGAACTCCTAGCTAATTTTAAGCAGGACAACGCAACCCACATTTCTGACCATATTCAGGAATGGAGGAGAAGGAAGAGGCTTATTAAAGCTCATATTCCAGGTGAATTCCTTTTGGAATGGTTTCTGAAATCCCTGCAGTCAGATATTTCGAAAGATGTATCCCTCTCCGGGGTATTTTCCGAGGAGCAGGCCATTTTTAGGGCCCAGCAGCTAGAGTTGATATATTCTCAGTCTGGGGTCCTTCACAAGTATTTTCCCAATGCTCCTTGCTCCAAATTAGATTTATCGAAAACTAAGCCCGGTCCTCATGGTGACGGACTGATTGGATCGATCAATAGTGGTGCAGCCAGCCTGCTTACTCAATTGCAGCAGTTGTCTTTACAATCTGCTCCTTCTGGTCAGGCTGTGCCTGCTGAGTCATCGCCTTCCCAATCTTTGTCCATAAATGCTGTCCAAGCTTCTGATCCCAAAGGAAATCAACAATCCGAAGGGAAGAAGAAGGGACGAAATAATAAGAAGAAGGGCAAGAATGGGAAGGGTAATGCGAATAAAACCAACGAGCATGTTGGTGAGGGTCCAAAGGATAAAAAGAAAGTGAAGTTTCCATGCAAGTTGTGTGTTGGAGACCATCTCACACACCTTTTCCCTAAAATTCAGGATGCGCAGCGCTTGTTAGCTCAGCAGGGTTCTTCTAGTTCCCAGGCTGTGTTAACAAACCCTTTTCCCCAAGGGCAACAACTAGTTGTTGGCGCGAATCAAAATTCTGGGGCTTCCTCTGGGGGCACCCAGGAAGGGGAAATTCCATCGAACATATTCATGATGAGTGCTCACGTGGATGTCGCTACGAGATCCCGTGATTATGGCGAAGAAGAGTCTTCGAAAGCTAAGGATGCTCCTGATGCTACTGAGCCGCTTCACATTACAAGGCCTACTATTGAGCCTATACCTCGGATGCCCAAAGCATCTACCAAGTGGTCGACGATTAATCCAAACGCTAGGGCTGCCCAGAACTACTCTATTGTGGAAGATCTGGCACAGAGTCCTTGTGCCATGTCGGCTTTAGAGGTGCTCCAGTCTTGTCCGGCTCAGCGCAATGCTTTGCTCACTGCCATTGGGGCTATTGATCCGAAAAATTCTCTTCTGATTACATTTGATATGACTAATTTTAAGAAGAGACTCCCCCATCATATGGCTTTTCATATTAAATCATCGTACCGGAAGTGCAATATCTTTCGGACGGTTGTTGATGAGGGTGCTTCCACGTGCGTGATGTCTCTCACATGTTGGAAGACGATTGGATCTCCCAAAGCTGTTCCATCTACCACTCTTCTGACTGCGTTTGATGGTCATTCTCACAGACTGCATGGTATTGTCCCAACTTTGCCTATCTGTGTTGGGGGAAAAACTGTGAATATAGAGGTTGAGGTAGTTGATGCAAGCTTGGACTACAACCTTCTGTTGGGGAGAAACTGGATTTATGAGATGGATGCCATTGCATCCTCATTATTTCGGATTATTTGTTTCCCTCACGAAGGGATGATTGTTACAGTAGATCAATTGGACTGTCCTCCTGTAGACCCGAATGCGTCTACTGACTCATCTGTTCCGAAGTTGGATAATACTAAGGCGCCTGTTGAGAATTTAGGGGTTGGAATGTATTCTTTTTTGTTGGGTACTTTCGATATTCCTCCTCCTACGGTTCATATTAATGCAATTTCATCCTCCAAGGCTCCTCTTAGAAGAGAGTTCTTCAAAACTCATTATTTTTCGGACCCTTGGACCTTACCTTCCCCTACTGCCACATTAGCGGAAGGTCAAGTGGGTGGAATGGCATTTCCAATGTCTGTAGCAGAGATTGCTTATCAGTCTATTGTTGACTCTGCAGAATCCATCCCAGCTCCTCTCTCACCGGAAGAGTTGGATGGAGATGTGGCTCCAGCTTGGGCACTTAGTTCTTCTTCTGCCCAGGATTGCCTTGATACCACTCTTCCATCTGAAGAGGCCATCCTGGAAGCTATGACTGGTATAGATAGACCGTGGGATGATTTGCATCATCGGTCTTACTTTTTACCTAATTTGAGCGAAGTTGAAACGAGTTTTCCAAGTCCTCCGTCTCCTGGTCCTGTTCGCCCAGTCCTGAACCCTTTAGCACCAACACAGGTTTATGTTGAAGGGAACATGGCTGTGATTTCTCCTACTATCCCGGTGAACATTTCCAGGGATCCCAATATTTTTGAGAATGTCTTCATCGAATCTGAATGTTCCCGTGAAGAAATTCAGATTTACACCGAGCTCTTTAAAGAGTATAGGGATGTATTCACTTGGTCTTATGAGGAAATTCCTGGTATAGATCCATCTATTGTCCAGCACGAGATCAAGACTTATGAAAACGCTAAGCCTATGAGGAAAAAACTTCGTCCGGTTAATCCTAGGAAGGCAGCAGCTATCAAAGCTGAGGTTGAGAAGCTGCTTAAGGCGGGATTCATTTTCCCTGTTCCTTTGACTGAATGGGTTTCAAACCCTGTTCCCGTAGATAAAAAAACAAGGAACAATTCGAGTTTGCATTGATTTCAGAGACCTCAATAAAGCATGTCCTAAAGATAATTACCCCACACCATTTATCAATCAGATCATTTACGAGTGTGCCGGTGATGAGATTTTCTCCTTCATGGACGGTTTCTCCAGATATAATCAAATTACTATCCGTCCTGAAGATCAGCATAAGACTGCCTTTATTTGTCCCTGGGGTACTTTTGCATACAAGACGATGCCTTTTGGTCTTAAAAATGATGGGGCTACGTTTCAGCGGGCCATGTCATATGCCTTCCACGACATCAAAAATATTATCAAGGCATATTTGGATGATTTAGCTGCTCATTCTCGAAAGAGGATGGATCATCCTGCTCACCTTCGTCAAATATTTGAACGGTGTCATTTCTATAAGATTAGGTTGAATCCGAACAAGTGCGTTTTTGCGGTTACATCCAGTCGGTTATTGGAATTCATTTTGTCTATAGAAGGGATTAGGATACATCCCTTCAAGGTTGAGGCAATACTTCGGTTGCCTCCCCCGTCCTCTGTTCGTCAACTTCAAAGTCTACAAGGAAAGTCTAATTTTCTTCGGAGATTTATCGTAAATTATGCTGAAGTTACCAAGGGATTTATGAGATTGTTGAAGAAGGGAGTTCCATTTCTTTGGGATGAATTCGCTCAACGCTCATTCGATGCTTTGAAAAAATCATTGACCTCTGCTCCTTTATTGAGTCCACCTGATTATAGCAGGGATTTCCTTTTGTATCTGGCAGCAGCAGAATCTACCATTGGTATGGTTCTGGTTCAGGAGGATGATGCTCTTGCAGAGCATGTTATTTACTATCTTAGTCGAGGATTGGTAGGACCTGAACTCCGGTACACTCCGATAGAAAAGTTAGCTTTGGCAGCAGTTCATGCTGTGCAGCGACTCCGGCATTACATTATTCTACGAAAAACTTATGTTTTGGCAGCAGCCAATCCATTTCAGTTTGTCCTCAGTAGGCGAGTGATTGGGGGCAAATACAATAGATGGATTGTGATTTTGCAGGAATTTGATCTTGAGTTTATGTCTGCCAAGTCCAAGAAATCATTGGTTTTCGCATAATTGATCTCCGAGTTGCCCTGTGGGGATGAGATTGTCTATGATGAATCCTTCCCGGATGAACATTTGTTTCTTATCTCTCCACAGGATCCTTGGTATGGAGATATCATTGTGTATCTCCAGACTGCGAAGTTTCCCTCTACTTTTTCGAAAGATGAGCGTCGTAAGTTGCATCACTTAGTTAAGAATTACTTGATTATTGGTGATGCTTTATATTGTCGAGGGGTTGATTCAATCCTGAGAAGATGCTTAACTCTCGAAGAAGCTGAGGTTGTGCTCAATGATTGCCACCGTGGAGATTGTGGTGGTCATTTATCTGAGCTTGCTACAGCCCAAAATATCTTTCGTGTTGGGTACTTTTGGCCTTCGATTTTCAAAGATTGTATGGAGTCGGTCAAAAAGTGTCATCCGTGTCAAGTTTATAATCAAAAAATGCGCGCTCATCCAGCTCCGCTTTTTCCAATCATTACTGTTGGTCCCTTTACAAAGTGGGGTATTGATTATACTACTTGTAACCCGCCTTCGGCTAAAGGTCACAAGTACATTATTGTAGCAGTAGATTACTTTACGAAGTGGGTCGAGGCTATGCCTACTTTTGGGAATGATGGTGAGACTGCAGCTCTTTTTCTTTTCAACCAAGTTATTGCTCGTTTTGGTATTCCTAGAGAGATTGTCACTGATCATGGCAGTCATTTTCAGAATAGTATGATGGCTGAGTTGGCTCTCAAATTGGGTTTCCGGCAGGAGCATTCATCTCCATATTATCCTCAAGCCAATGGGCAAGTGGAAGCTGTGAATAAATCCTTGAAGACAATTCTTCAAAGGACAATTGATAAAGCTAGATCCAAATGGCATATTATGCTATATCCTGCACTTTGGGCATACAGGACGTCAGTGAAAACTGCAACTGGCTTTACTCCGTTTCAGCTAGTGCACGGGTTGGAATCCGTATTTCCCATTGAATGCGAGATTCCTTCTCTTAAATTAGCTATTGAACTTCTTCCTGACACTTCTAGTCTTGAAGAACGGCTCCTTCATCTGGAACATCTCGATGAGCAGCGTCGGGATGCCGCCACGATGAATGAGGCGCATAAAAATCGAGTTAAAGTTCAGTACGATAAGGCGGTCAAGCCTAGGGTTTTTTCGGAAGGTGACCTTGTTTTGGTCTATGCCCAAGAAAAATATGCCCTGGGGGCAGGAAAATTTAAGTCTATGTGGTATGGCCCCTTCATCGTTAAAAAAGTCCTTAAAAAAGGAGCATATACCTTGGTTGATTTTGAAGGAAACGAGTTGCCGGAGCCCAGAAATGGGCTCTATTTGAAAAAGTATTATGCCTAGGCTTCGGCCTGACATTTTGCTTTTGTATATAGTAGTTTTTCTTTGTACATATCTGGTTGTTTTTCGATTTTTGATGGGATGGTGATGTTTTTGATCTGCTTTGGCAGGTTGTGTCGGATGTCATGAGTCATTTTGGTTTCACCGATGGTGCTAGTAGACACACCCGGAACTTAGCTTCCGCAGCTTGGGTGCTTCATTATCCTTCCGGTCAGCTGTTAGTATCAAGAGGGGTCTGCATTGGTCCTGCTTCCAATAATATAGCAGAATACACTGCAGTTGTTTATCTACTCTCGGAGGCAATATCTTTGGGTGTTGATTCGTTGGTATTTTTCTTGGACTCTCAGCTGGTGGTGTCGCAGTTGAACAATACTTATCAAGTTCGAGATCCTTTTTTGCTCCGGTTGTTCTTTAGGGTACGTTTGTTACAAAGATCATTTCAATTTTTAACTTTCATTCATATTCCTCGAGTTGACAATTGGTTGGCAGACTCATTAGCTAATCAAGCAATTGATTGGCACATTAATCATTCCATACAATAAAATTTAATCATAAAAAACATCATACATTTTGATACATTTGTTACATCACATCAAACATCGCTGTATATATATCATAAGAGTGTTCGAAACTATACAAAAATTTGGATCCATAAGTCATACAAAAATTGGGCTTATGCCCCCGATCATGTTCAGTCAAAAAATATACAGTCATCTGATACATCATATCTATCAACTACTGAGGTCCCTGCCCAGAAGTTGTGTTCCTATAGAACACAATCGCGGTGGCAACTCGGCGGAATAACCGTATCCAGTCGCGGGGTACTCCTACCACCTGCCTCTGGATGGCTTCAGGCAGATATTCCACTGCAGCCATAGGTACTTGGCGGGTTAACCCCTCCAAGCTCCTCTGTACAACCTGGAGGGTTCTGTCTGGATCTACTGTATCTGCTTCGCCTCTGCGACGCTTATGTCGTGGGTATCCCTCACGTCGAACTGGTCCAATATCTGTTTCATGATCATTTTTGTAAGTCATTTGAATCCAATCAAAAACATGTTTGTTTTTCACATTTTTTCATACATATTGAAAAAATCTAAAAAAAATATATAAGTCAAAAAAAAAAAAAATTCTAAACTTACCGACTGTACCCCATGTTGCGCCTGGTGGAAGGACAAGATCTGGATCACCACGAAAGTCCATCCTGGCATAGGGATAGTCGTCCACCGCGATGATTTGTTCTCTCCACCATTGGAAGAACTCATCATCCCAAGTGGTCCGGAGAACTTCACTTCCCCCCAATCTCTTCATCATGTCTGCCCAGCGGGCAATTCTTGGGTCTCTCGGGCTGCTGATCGTAGAGATCGCTCTGGGTCTTAGTACTGGAATCTTCTCAAAGAAGAATGTCATCAAAATTGTACCATATCCAAAGTGTTTTGTCTTTTCTTGGCAGATAGAGGTCAATTGTTGCTTCATGTTCAGCAATAGGGCTGTGCACCAAACATATACATGAGTTAAGCATTCCACTGCTATGCTCATTTGCGTCCTGGACGCCTGGTGTAGGGAGGCAGATCCTGCCACTCTGCCAATGGTGAAAATGAGGATTTTCATGTGCAAATCCCTTAAATCGTTGATTGCAATTTGAGTTCCAACTTTCTTGGAACCCTGTACGCAGTACATGTGGACGTAATCTTCCACGGTGAGCCCTCCCAAAGGCTTACCATGCAAGTCTACTGGCTCCCCTCTCCGGGAGATTCCAGTGATAAAATATATGTCTTCCACTTCAATGCGTACAGGCATCTGATCTATCATAAAGCAGTCCTCTTCCGGTTCCCAATAGTTCACAAGCATTTCGAGCAACCGGACATTGCTCTTCATATTTGGCATTTTAAAAAACTTGAGTAATCCACAATTCCGAAGAATATTTAGTGATGCTTGGTTCTGCATGACTTCATTGTCTATTGCACTGTGTTCGCACTCTCTCCATGATATGGTCATCCTGTCAAATTTCAATAATCCATTCATTAGCTACGCATTTTTCATATTGGGTTGCGCATACGCGACTTTATTTGTGCACAGTCGCGTGTATACGCGACTTGGTCATTACCAACCCGCGTATGCGCAAACCCGTGATTTTTAGCAAGAGATTATATGGTGAAAATTCCTAAATTTTAATTTATGAACGGACAAAATGAATAGCAAGGATGAATTAAGAGCTAACCTGAGAAATTCGGTGGAATTCGACGGTCGGTTGCTCCTGTTTTGACGAAAGAAGCTTTTTTCTCCAGAGCACTTTTTTCCAAATCAGCAATGTAATAATGAACCAAATATGAGGTAATTTGTCTATTTATGCCCAAAAAGTTGAAAATTTTCGCAAAAATTTGTTATGCTTATTTTTTCAATCTATCTTAAGCTGCATAATCCGGATGCTTGGAAGTGCCCAGTTTGGTATGTTTTCAGGTACATTTTGACGATTTTTGAGATTTTTTCCGGATTTTGATCCATGACTGTTGACCCGTCATGGCAGGTATATGATCTTCACTAGCATATAGGTTAGGGAATCCACTTTCCGTTGCATTTTGCATACTAGCCTCCATTTTGATCACTTGCCATAGGGTCGATCCCATCAGGTCATGAGTATTACACCCATTTCACTCGCCGATTATTTAATCATGACTTGATGGTAGAGCCTTCCTTTACATGGGCTTCTTAGTTAGTTCCTCGCTATCACTTGTTGCCCATGCTGCATTTTATGTAGGCTTGGGAGTCCTCTTTAGTCCTGCCATGACTTATGTGTTGAAGCTTCATTCTTCTTCTTCCTCACTATCATTTTTCTGGCTATTACCCTAGAGGCTCCCTGGTGTCATTGAGTTGTATTACTGCATTGCATATTGTCTACTTGTTTATCCTGACCTTTAGCCGGCTTCATTTGGACTCAATGTTTAAGCCAACTTTTGACCTTGTCTATCTGTACAAGTTAACCTTTGCATGCACTTAGCTATCGCGACTTGACACCCTTTTACCCATGGATGGAACATTCCTCTGAGTATCACTTACCAGTTTCCGCCACCTTGCATTGAGCATAGGATCGTTCCAATCCCAGGAACTAGTGCATCTGTTTCTTGATACTCATTATATCCATTGTACCATAGCATTCTTTTATTCTTTTTCAGGCTTATTATATGAAAAAGAGAAAAAAATCAAATATAAAAAAAAAGAAAAGAGTGGGAACGGGATGTAACTTCGTTCTTTGATGGCAGTACAGTGTCAGTTTGTCGCCCTTGAACAAAGCATATACACTTATATATTTCCTTCATTTGGGATGGTTTTAGTTTTGACCTAGGTTCAGCCTTTACCTTGTTTCACTTGTCAGTTCTCCCCCGGTTGGTTATCTCTTCCAATCATATGGAGAGTTTGTTCTTCCTCCTACATAACAGAATTATACAGTGTCATTTTTACTGCCATGGTCATCACGAGTCATGCTTTTGTTCAAGGGAAGTCTAACCAGAGTCGGCCATTTTGCGGTGTCTCTTGACTCATTATCCAGTCGACCTTCCCGGTCTTGTCAATATCTTGTTCTATCACATCAGATGTTTTGGTCCTCTGCTCGTGCTGGTTTGAGAAGGTCTCCATTGACTTCTTGCTGGCGGTTTTGTCTCTTATCGACTACGACACATTTCTCTGAGAGCAAACCTAGAGCTGCACCCTGGCCCTATTTCCATCATTGATAGGTGACCTTGTGCTCAGCATTTGATCATCATTATGGGTCTTTGACTGAGTGGTTTCCCCTGTGTTCGACGTCAGCATACATTATCACACTTGGGATTCGTGCAGTACCTTGATTTCCATTTGACCCTATCAGTGGATATCTCACCTCTGTGTCAGCTTTCATTATTGGTTGGTTCAGAGGGTTTCTTCCGTGCGCTAGCTTCATCTTGTGCATGTCGGAAACGTACTTCGGTTTGGTTCCATCACTCTACTTCGTCTGATTCCTTCCAAATCTTGGCCTACGGGTTACACTCGCGCTGGACTGATGTGGGATGCCTTAATGCCTTCCTTCCAGCAGATCTTTTCCCATCGACTCCGACTCATTGCTCTGGGAATAAGGTTTAGAGTCTTTTTGTCAGTACCTTAGGGTTTGCAGTCATCAGTGGCAGACTCTTCGCTATCGACAGTGGGGATTCATCATTGCCTCCTGATTGGTAGATTCTTTCAAGTGTTCGACTTCAACTCATTTATTCACACTTGTTAGATTGTACTGGGGCACCTTGACACTCATTTTTATTATTGGTGGGTTGTCTCGCGTTGGTTAACGGTATACATCATTGACTGGTAATCCAACGATTTCTCACATGGTCGACTTCAGCTCATTTATTCCCATTGTGTAGAATTGTGCCGTCGAGATCGGTGAAGACCTCGGGTTGCATCAGCATCTTTCGGTTCACTTTTGACAGTCCATTCAGTTTCTGCCAGTGATGTCGTTCACCCTTATATGTTGCAGTGTCAGTACAGCAGCATCCTATATGTTGGCTCCCGAGTTGCGTGATTGTACCGTTTGTTCCACCTCTTATGATTTGGTACTTGGAGATTGAGTTACTTATATGATCAGACATCCAGTTTCAGCATCATTGATCAGTTTTCTATATATGTGATACTTGGACATTGATTCAGACTTGTACTTCCGGCCATGCTCAGATGATTCATTGTGTACTTTCAGTTCAGCTATACTTGTATACATTTTGGATCTATTCAGTACTTTCCATATGATGTATTTTTGACTGAGCATGGGTATGCCCGCCTGAGCATGAGTTGACTCTTTGTTTTCTTTCATTGGTTTTTGGCAGGCTGAAATCTGGTGAAGTCCTCTCTTGTCCTTGTGAAGTTCTTTCTATGTGCATAATACATTTCGGCCATCATGTACCCCTTCTGACCTCATATATTAGGGGGCATCTGTTATAGCATCATTTTTCACTCTCATGTGATTCATGATTGTCTTTATAGCCTTGGGCACCCATTCCCACAGACTTGAACAAAATTCATTAAAAAACAGTGTTAAAAATCCCATACGCGGTTATTCCCAGACTTTTCCGCGTGTATACGCGGTCCACATGTACTTTTCCGCGTATGCCATTAAAATCATTAAAAATATATATAAAAATTCCCTATTTTTGGGTTGGGTTGATGGTTGCTCCAGTAGTTCAACCACCCCAGCACGTGGACAACTGTTTCCAACTAATTGAAACTACTTTGAGGGAGTATAAAAGCCCCTCATGTGCATGGCCTAAGGGAGAGAGAAATTTTATAGATATTATACTCTGTTGGAATCCCAATTCAAGTCTGAATTCCCGTGCCTCCTGCACTTTCCCAGATTTTTACAAGAAACCCTTGTTTCCTGGAGATGTTCATCCATTTATATGCCATCTCGAGTGCACAAGTCTTGAAAGTATCTTAGCGAGGCAAGGGCGGGACGGATCCGGACGACGGTCTGCTCGAAGATCGTGGAAGGATTCAGGTGATCTCTCCACTCTTTATTTCTGTACATGTTGTTCGTAATAATGAAGAACCATCTTGTTCCTGAACTCGTGTGTTAATGTTTATTTATATGTGTGAAAAGATTATCATTTAAGCATTTATTATGGTTTATATAATGTTTCACATGGATTACACTAATGTTTAGGAGAAGTATATGCTGTACAACTAGGTTTCTGTGCACGCTCTTTCTTGTTTCCAGGTTGAAGGAGGAAGAAGGGTTGCTGGGGGTTTGGACCCCGCGGGATCTACATCGAACATAGGACTTCGGGTGAGTTTTGCTATCGTTGTTAACTAGTTTTTTGCATTCAAGTATGGTTGTGTGTGAGTCCTTCTGAATAGCATGCCCTGCTCTGTGGAGGTTTAGACCCAACAAACCTCTAGGGTGATTTTCCACGAAATAGAACTGGCGACTCCACTGGGGACCACATTCATGTGATTCCCCTGTTGGGTGGTTTCAGCTGTTTGATAGGTTTCCAACAGTTTTAACTTTTTATTTCCAGTCCAGCTAACTCTTTCTCAATCAGACTGAAGTCCTGGTTTCTTATCCAGGCTTGATCTTTTTTATTTTTCATTATTTACCTTTGTATACGCGGGTTTGTCTGCACACAGACGCGTATACACGCAGTTTTTGTTAAAGGTAGTCGCGTATACGCGGGTTTCCTTTAGCACAGTCGTGTATGCACGCTTGTTACTAAACTGTCAAGTCGCGGATACCTGGGTCAATTTTGAAATTTTAGGTTTTTAGGCTTTTTAGCCCTGTCTGCCTGTGGAGACCTGTTTCTGCAGTGTCTTTGTATCCTCTGGATTTTGTAGAAAGTGGTATTTGGTCTTTTCTCTCTCTGGTTTGGTTGAAAACTAGCTTTTTTGGCAAATCTTGTTTCTTGTGCTGGCATTTCTGGTTTGAGTACCAAGATCTCTTCCTGGGGATTCTTGGCTATTCTGCTTCATCATAACAGAGAGCTTTTGCTCATTTACTCTTTCCTACCTTTGTGTCTTGCTTCGCATTTCGATTTTTGCCCATTTCTTGGTTGGTTTTCTTGAGTTCAGTTGACTAGCTCTTGTTGCAATTTTTGAAGAGTCTTTCTAGGTTCTTTGAAGTTTTTGTTTGCTACAAGGTTGTACTATTCTTCTAGGCTGAGTGTTTGAGTTTATTGTCTTCTTTTGCTCATATAGATCTTGCTACTAGCTAGCCCTATAAGGTTTAGAGCATTTTTGAAGTTTTTGCTTGAAATTCAGAGTTGTTTGGCTTGGAATTTGATAGTTTTTCTTGGTCTTTTCGAGCTCTTCCTTTTTATAAAACTCAAAAGCTCAAAAAAACATTTTGTTTTGTCATTTGCTTTTGTTTTGCATTTTTGTTTTCGTTTTGTTATATCTGTTGAAGCTTTGTTGAGGTTTCTTGCCTTTGGTTTTTGACTTGGTTTTGGAAAGGAATTTTCATTGGTTTCTTCCTCTTGTTTCAAGCGTTTTTGGTGTCTTTATATTAAGAGTTTCTGATTTAGGGAACTAGCTTTCTGGACAACCAAAAAGAGATAAAACTGAAGGATCTTTGGGAAATTTCTCTCTGCTTTAGTAGATTTTGCATCTTAGAATTTGCATGCTCTTAGTGATTTGCATCAGGTGCACTTAAGCATTTAGTCATTTTCATAGTTTTTGTGAGTGTGGAGTTTGTTATCTGAAAAGAAAATTAAAATTTTTTAATCTCGTAGAACCTGTTTAGAAGTTGCTTTTCATCGAAAGACAAAAACTGCATTTGCATGTAGTTTGGTTTTTATTAATTTCTTTTCTGCGTCAAAACACCACAAGTTTCATTTCCGTATCCCTTTGAATTAACATAACGGCCAATTAAAATAAGCGATATAATTTAAAAGCAACTAGCAAGTTTTTTAAGTGTCATACACCAACTAGCTAGGTTGTAGGGCCTTGGATTAGGTGAGTGGAGAGTTAACTCTCCAAGGCCGCTCAAACAAAACATAGAAGTTGATTAATTGATCGAAATCCAACTCCGTTAGGTGGACCGAGAAAGCTCTCCTCCAGAGAGTCAAGCGCGAGGGGAAGTGAAGGCTGAGAAGAGAGATACCCCCTCTCTGATTTGCTGAATCTGACCTCAAGACCATTCACTTGACCGACACGGATTGGAGCCCATGTGAATTTGCCACTCCTAGGTTCCACATAGGTGAGCTGCAGAGAGATAAGTGGTACACAGGGAAATGGAACGTCGTATCACTTTCGGCGGTACTTAAAGAGTGCCCTTGCGAAGCTTGGTGCCCAGTGGCAAGCAAGGCTGTTGTTAGGAGGTCGGCGTAACTGTTTCTGTTACCTTCGCTAGTAGGCCTGGGCCGTAATTATCCCAGACTACTTTCGGGAGGTCCTATATTTCGCTTTCTTGTATTTTGGTGTCCGGTCCTAATCACCCGGAGTGGAAATACCTGAAAGCTGTTTGCTTGATTGTATCTCAGGAATTTCTTTTTTTAGTGAGTGCTCTTTGCTCCTAGCTTTCCTAGCTTTATATTTTTTGAGTCTAATTAAAATTTTTTAAAGTGGCTGATCAAGCGCCTCGTCGATCGAGGAGAATCCGGGGGTTATCTTCCGAGAGTCCAGAGCCTTCTTCAAGAAGGCGTAGGAGTGATTTAGAAGGTGGGTACCACCCTGTGACGTCTGACGTAGTGGAGAGAGATCCTCCACAAGGGTCTGAAGGTTTCGTAGCTGATTCTAGTGTTGGTTCTGAGAGGAGCGTTCCGCTCACCTCGCGAGTTTTATTTCCGCAGGAAGAAGATTTTCAAATAGAGGAAGTACCTGAACCCTCAGTGTCACTTCCATCTCCTCTTCCTCCTGATTATCTGTTCGTTGTTGAATACATCGGACCCGAGTCAGAGAGACCGGAAGATCCTCCGTATTATTCATACCTTTCGATGGCCACGAATGGGAACGCAGCTTCTGCTGTGAGTGTTGCAGGCATTCAGACTCCTGTTTCTGTTGAAGGAGGGGGCACTATTTCTATATCTTCGATTGCTTCTAGTGCTACTGTGTTTGGCTCTGGTTTCACCCAAGCACATGCTTCTCAATCTGGTCCCTTCAGTTTTGGAATGCCCACTAGTGGGATTCCTTCTTTTTCCTTTTCGTTGTTGCGGTGGATCTACACCCATTCTTCCATGGCTAGTGGATCGACTTCTTTCGAGGTTCCACTTTGGAACTGGGCAACATTCCTAGTTCAATCCTTCTTTAGGGTCCTTTAGTTTACTTCTCGGACCCGGAGAGTTTCAACCCTTGGTACGGAGGTGAGAATCGACTACTTTTACGAGTTCAGAACCCTATATTCCCAACGACGGGGGCGAGGGGAATCGGTTTGGGAGGTCACCGGTCTTCTTTCCCTTCGTCGATTATGTCAGACCTTTTCCTCTTTCTAATGTGGAACCCCTATCGGGGGCTTTTTCCCTCTTCATTTCATACTTCAACGAGGGGGTGAGTGGGCTTTCAGCAACTCTGCGTTGGGGAGGGAGGTTCTTCTCCTTTTCTCTGAGTCCTCTTGAAACCTGGTGCCTCATCAAATCCAGGGTATTCTTTTCATAATGTTGGGAATTCATCCTATCAAGGATGGAATCCTCGAACTCTAGCCTCTCTTGCAACTTCCTTGCTTTTTAAACTTGCCAGATCTCTCGAAATTGACTAATGATCCGATCCGTTATAGTCCGGGGTGGCCTCCGGTTCCCACCAAACTTCCTTCAGACATTCCAAAGTTTGAAGGCAAGAATGGAGAGGATCCACCTGACCACATCACTACCTTCCATTTATGGTGTTCTTCTAACTCCCTGATCGATGATTCAATTAGGTTGAGATTGTTTCAACGCACCCTAACTGGAAACGCTGCCAAATGGTATATTGAGCTAACTGGGGGCAGTTTTGCTACATTTGGAGAACTGGATGTTACATTCCTAAACCATTTCCAGTTGCCAGTCTGTTATGACGCCGGGACTAAAATCCTGGCTAATTTTAAACAGGACGACGCAACCCACATTTCTGACCATATTAAGGAATGGCGAAGAAGGAAGAGGCTTATTAAATCTCATATTCCAGGTGAATTCCTTTTGGAATGGTTTCTGAAATCTCTGCAGTCAGATATTTCGAAAGATGTATCCCTCTCCGTTGTATTTTCCGAGGAGCAGGCCATTTTTAGGGCCCAGCAGTTGGAACTGATATATTCTCAGTCTGGGGTCCTCCATAAATATCTGCCTAATGCTCCTTGCTCCAAATTAGATTTATCCAAAACTAAGCCTGGTCTTCATGGTGACGGACTAATTGGATCGATCAATAGTGGTGCAGCCAGCCTGCTTACTCAATTGCAGCAGTTGTCTTTGCAATCTGCTCCTTTTGGTCAGGCTGTGCCTGCTGAGTTATCGCCTTCCCAATCTTTGTCCATAAATGCTGTCCAAACTTCCGATCCCAAAGGAAATCAACAATCCGAAGGGAAGAAGAAGGGACGGAATAATAAGAAAAAGGGCAAGAATGGGAAGGGTAATGCGAATAAAACCAACGAGCATGTTGGTGAGGGTCAAAAGGATAAAAAGAAAGTGAAGTTTCCATGCAAGCTGTGTGCTGGAGACCATCTCACACACCTTTGCCCTAAAATTCAGGATGCGCAGCGCCTGTTAGCTCAGTAGGGTTCTTCTAGTTCCCAGGCTGTGTTAACAAACCCTTTTCCCCAAGGGCAACAACTAGTTGTTGGCGCGAATCAAAATCCTGGGGCTTCCTCTGGGGGCACCCAGGAAGGGGAAATTCCATCGAACATATTCATGATGAGTGCTCACGTGGATGTCGCTACGAGATCCCGTGATTATGGCAGAGAAGAGTCTTCGAAAGCTAAGGATGCTCCTGATGCTACTCAGCCGCTTCACATTACAAGGCCTACTGTTGAGTCTATGCCTCGGATGCCCAAAGCATCTATTAAGCGGTCGACGATTAATCCAAACGCTAGGGCTGCCCAAAACTACTCTATTGTGGAAGATCTGGCGCAGAGTCCTTGTGCTATGTCGGCTTTAGAGGTGCTCCAGTCTTGTCCGGCTCAGCGCAGTGCTTTGCTCACTGCCATTGGGGCTATTGATCCGAAAAATTCTCTTCTGATTACATTTGATATGACTAATTTTAAGAAGAGACTCCCCCATCATATGGCTTTTCATATTAAATCATCGTACTAGAAGTGCAATATCTTTCGAATGGTTGTTGATGAGGGTGCTTCCACGTGCGTGATGTCTCTCACATGTTGGAAGACGATTGGATCTCCCAAAGCTGTTCCATATACCACTCTTCTGACTGCGTTTGATGGTCATTCTCACAGACCCCATGGTATTGTCCCAGCTTTGCCTATCTGTATTGGGGGAAAAACTGTGAATATAGAGGTTGAGGTAGTTGATGCAAGCTTGGACTACAACCTTCTGTTGGGGAGAAACTGGATTTATGAGATGGATGCCATTGCATCCTCATTATTTCGGATTATTGTTTTCCCTCACGAAGGGAGGATTGTTACAGTGGACCAACTGGACTGTCCTCCTGTAGACCTGAATGCGTCCACTGACTCATCTGTTGCAAATTTGGATAATACCAAGGCGCCTGTTAAGAATTTAGGAGTTGGAATGTATTCTTCCTTGATGGGTACTTTTGATATTCCTCCTCCTACGGTTCATATTAATGCAATTTCATCCTCCAAGGCTCCTCTTCGAAGAGAGTTCTTCAGAACTCATTATTTCTCGGACCCTTGGACCTTACCTTCCCCTACTGCCACATTAGCGGAGGGTCAAGTGGGTGGAATGGCATTTCCAATATCTGCAGCAGAGATTACTTATCATTCTATTGTTGACTCTGCATAATCCATCCCAGCTCCTCTCTCACCGGAAGAGTTGGATGGAGATGTGGCTCCGGCTTGGACACTTAGTTCTTCTTCTGCCCAGGATTTCCTTGATACCACTCTTCCATCTGAAGAGGCCATCCTGGAAGCTATGACTGGTATAGATAGACCGTGGGATGATTTGCATCATCGGTCTTACTTTTTACCTGATTTGAGCAAAGTTGAAACGAGTTTTCCAAGTCCTCCGTCTCTTGGTCCTGTTCGCCCAGTCTTGGACCCTTTAGCACCAACACAGGTTTATGCTGAAGGGAACATGGCTGTGATTTCTCCTACTATCCCGGTGAACATTTCCAGGGATCCCAATATTTTTGAAAATGTCTTCATCGGAGCTGAATGTTCCCGTGAAGAAATTCAGATTTACACCGAGCTCTTTAAAGAGTATAGGGATGTATTTGCTTGGTCTTATGAGGAAATGCCTGGTATAGATCCATCTATTGTCCAGCATGAGATCAAGACTTACGAAAACGCTAAGCCTGTGAGGCAAAAACTTCGTCCGGTCAATCCTAGGAAGGCAGCAGCTATCAAAGCTGAGGTTGAGAAGCTGCTTAAGGCGGGATTCATTTTCCCTGTTCCTTTGACTGAATGGGTTTCAAACCCTGTTCCCGTAGATAAAAAACAAGGAACAATTTGAGTTTGCATTGATTTCAGAGACCTCAATAAAGCATGTCCTAAAGATAATTACCCCACACCATTTATCGATCAGATCATTGACGAGTGTGCCGGTGATGAGATTTTCTCCTTCATGGACTGTTTCTCCGGATATAATCAAATTACTATCCGTCCTGAAGATCAGCATAAGACTGCCTTTATTTGTCCCTGGGTACTTTTTCATACAAGACAATGCCTTTTGGTCTTAAAAATGCTGGGGCTACGTTTCAGCGGGCCATGTCATATGCCTTCCACGACATCAAAAAGATTATCGAGGCGTATTTGGATGATTTAGCTGCTCATTCTCGAAAGAGGATGGATCATCCTGCTCACCTCCGTCAAATATTTGAACGGTGTCGTTTCTATAAGATTAGGTTGAATCCGAACAAGTGCGTTTTCGCGGTTACATCCGGTCGGTTATTGGGATTCATTGTGTCTAGAGAAGGGATTAGGATAGATCCCTTCAAGGTTGAGGAAATACTTCAGTTGCCTCGCCCGTCCTCTGTTCGTCAACTTCAAAGTCTACAAGGAAAGTCTAATTTTCTTCGGAGATTTATCGTAAATTATGCTGAAGTTACCAAGGGATTTATGAGATTGTTGAAGAAGGGAATTCCATTTCTTTGGGATGACTTCGCTCAACGCTCATTCGATGCTTTGAAAAAAGCATTGACCTCTACTCCTTTATTGAGTCCACCTGATTATAGCAGGGATTTCCTTTTGTATCTGGCAGCAGCAGAATCTACTATTGGTATGGTTCTGGTTCAGGAGGATGATGCTCTTGCAGAGCATGTTATTTACTATCTTAGTCGACGTTTGGTAGGACCTGAACTCCGGTATACTCCGATAGAAAAGTTAGCTTTGGCAGCTGTTCATGCTGTGCAGCGACTCCGGCATTACATTATTCTACGAAAAACTTATGTTTTGGCAGCAGCCAATCCATTTCAGTTTGTCCTCAGTAGGCGAGTGATTGGGGGCAAATACAATAGATGGATTGGGATTTTGAAGGAATTTGATCTTGAGTTTATGTCTGCCAAGTCCAAGAAATCATTGGTTTTCGCATAATTGATCTTCGAGTTGCCCTGTGGGGATGAGATTGTCTATGATGAATCCTTCCCAGATGAACATTTGTTTCTTATCTCTCCACAGGATCCTTGGTATGGAGATATCATTGTGTATCTCCAGACTGCGAAATTTCCCTCTACTTTTTCGAAAGATGAGCGTCGTAAGTTGTGTCACTTAGCTAAGAATTACTTGATTATTGGTGATGCTTTATACCGTCGAGGGGTTGATTCAATCCTGAGACGATGCTTAACTCTCGAAGAAGCTGAGGCTGTGCTCAATGATTGCCACAGTGGAGCTTGTGGTGGTCATTTATCTGGGCTTGCTACAGCCCAAAAGATCTTGCGTGCTGGGTACTTTTGGCCTTCGATTTTCAAAGATTGTATGGAGTCGGTCAAAAAGTGTCATCCGTGTCAAGTTTATACTCGAAAATGCGCGCTCATCCAGCTCCGCTTTTTCCAGTCATTTTAGTGCTTTTTTTAAATGAAGAATCAGTTTAATTAGATATTTTCCATAGATGTTTTTTCGGCCTAGAATAAGTCTAACATAGCTCAGATTTTAACAATCCAAAGTTTGATTTATTTTTATGAAAATTATATTAGTTAATTAACATTTCCTTTTCTTCCTTATTTTAGATTTTATATTTCATTCATTTCATTAAGAGTTATTTTTAAATCAATTCCTTTTCTTAGATTAAAAATAACATTTCCTTTTCTTCCTTCTTGAAGATTAGGTTTTCATCATTAAATTT